>APFE030288218.1:140688-159470 GCA_000404065.3 Pinus taeda | reverse complement strand
AGATGTGCCTGAGTTCACAAACATCTTTCACACCCTTCGCACACAGTTGGGTATCAAAGATTCTGAGCGGCATCTGGTACTCAAATTCCGCGGTTGCCTACATAGATACATTCAGGAAGAAATGGAATTCTTGGACATCTCCTCACTCGGCACAGCATACCGATACGCTGTCAAAATCGAGCAAAAGTTAAAACAGAAGAAGCGAGACTTTGGATCTGCAAATCAAAAGACCAAAGGACAAAGCCAAGGCGGGGTGACCCAGGAAAACCCGTCAAAGCCACAAGAAAAGAACAACACCACAAAGCCGAAGAAGGACACAGGAAAGTGGTGTGAGTTCCACAAGAGTCCCACTCATAACACAAGTGAGTGTCGGACCAAGCAGTCATTGGTGGCCGAATTGAAGGCTTCCGAATCAGATGCATGTTCTGACCCTGAACCAGAACCCAACAAGGGGAATGGCAAAGGGAAACAAATCATTGATGCGGATCCCAGCGCCACTGTTGCCACTGCCAAGATCCAGAAGAATGAGCCCGAAGAGCCAGAGGAGGGGGAACGTCTTTTCCACTCACAGATGTGGGTGAAGGGTTCGCCGCTGCAATTCAATGTCGACAGTGGCAGCCAAAAGAACCTTATTTCAGCAGAGGTCGTGAAGCGGTTGGGCCTACCGACTACACCACACCCGCAGTCGTACAGTATCGGGTGGCTTCATGAAGGACGAGATCTCAAAGTTTGCCAGCAGTGTCGCCTTCCCTACAGCATTAAACCATTCACATACAAGGTACTGTGTGATGTTACACCTCTGGATGTTTGTGATGTACTATTAGGCCAGCCATACTTGTGGAGGCGATATGCTGTGTATGAGTCAAGGCCTCGTGCTGTCATTATTTCTTTGGATAATTCATTATACAGGATACCAGAGGTAGCCCCACCTACCGCCACATCTTTGATCACTGCTAAGAAAGGCAGCAAGCTCATATCACAGACCAGGAAATTCATCTGTATGGTTCACTCCCAAAGTAAGGGGAAGATCGTTTCTACATCCATGACCCCCACAAAGGGTTCCTCCACACAGTAGCAACAACAAAGGGATACGGTCATGACAGAACACAGGAACAACTTCTCCTCACCCACAGGGGTACCCCACAAGTTTCAGGTGGGCAACAAAGTCTGGTTGCATCGACAGAAAGAACGCCTTACTAGAACCCATCAGAAGCTCAGACCACTCTGACAAGGTCCTTACAGCAGTACTAAGGCTATGGGGAATAATGCTTTGGAGCACATCATTCCCCATTCCTTTGCCTGCACCAAGTGGACCGTCGTCGACCGTGCTTCCCACCATTACTGGACACATCAGAGATTGCAGGACAAGTTCAGCAGATGGAGAAACTCAACGCAATGGGGACCATTGATTCCTAAGGGGGGAGGAATGATCCAGGTGGATGTTGGTGGCCACCCACCTATCCCATTTGGACCCCCACAATTGTCTCTTTCAGCAATTTCAGTTTCCTTAATTGTAGCACAACTTACTATTTTTAGCAGTTTTTCGGGTCCTGAACTTCCGGAGCCGTTTTGAGGCCCTAAACGACGTTTTTTGGGGAATCCGGGGGCAACACGGGTCCATGGGACATGGGACATGGACCAGTGTTGCTCGTTCCAACAATGGTAGTTCTCGGATAGATCTTTCTAACGAGCTATCATACGCATCAAACGGAGATCGTATGCCAAAGTTACGACCCCGGGAAATTGATGTACCAATTACCCAAAACGGGGCCCACAATTTGGCGTTTCATCTTCTAAGGGTCGGTTTTGGAATGTGAAGGGTTTTCCATTGTTTCTCAATAATAAATAGGCCTTCGAGCCTCATTGTAACACAAAGTTCGGAACAGTTCAGAGACATGTAGCCGCACATCTCTTCTCAGAGATAAGCTACCATAGTCCTAGCTGGTTTATTTCCAATTCTGGTTGTAAGCATATTTCGGTATTTTCCATTAATGAAATGAAGTGTTATTTCCGCTGCATCTCTTTATTTATGGTTATCGCATCTCTATATTTATGGGTATCTCTGTAACCTATTGCGTTCCTATTTAAATCCGGATCACTTTTAGTTGTCAAGAATCCAACCAAGACTGGAAAAATATCCCACATTTTATTCAAAAGTACATTATAAACAAGAGATTGGGTTGCTAGCAAATAATGTAATGTCATGGATGCAAAAAAATACTTCTCAAAGCATGGAGAGTGTATGCCATATAAATACACAATACATATTCTAGATAATTTCCCAAGATGAGAAATCTACAACTCATATAAAGAATATGCAAAAGGTGCTGAAGGAGATGGTAATTTGATTACATATTCATATTTCATGAGGATATTGAGGAAATAATTCAACAATGTCCGTGTTTCTAAGAAGACAAGGATGGGGGTTTGCAGTACATGTACTTCTCTTAAATAAAAAAGGAATAAATGTTAAGGGGCAGAAAGATGTATGCATTCACAACATTATTTTTAAAATTTGGATAGTTATCAACCATGAAAATGAATTTATTAAGAGGTTTATTTGATGTTATGTGCATATTCCATTATAAAAGCACTTGAAGAGCATCACAATTAGCAAACAAGTGAAAGGAAAAATTTGTATAAGCATCGAAAGAAATGTTATGTTAATCCAAATAAATATTCAAGTTTGATAATTGATGGTATGGACTAGAGGAAAACACTTCTACCACATACTATCAGCACACCAAAAATTTTACAAGAGGAAAATTTTATTCAGTTTCACTTGGTCTATTGTATGGTATTTAATGGGAAAATATGGCCAAGGGTTTACTTCATAGCTCGAACTATTCATAATGATGCAAATATGACCATAACCATAATTCATGATGTGCTTTCTCATTGGTATGATAATCTTCTTGAAGTTTGGTATATGCTATTAGAGAACACTAGTCGTGAAAACAAAATCAAATTATTTTTGGATGTCTAAACATGCTTGTTGAGTTGGGAATTTTTCAAAAGGTAAAGGTTAGTTTCCTTCTTATTGGGCACACTCATGACCATATTGATAAGATATTCCATCGTTTTTCAGTAACATTGAGGAGGAAGGATGTTGGGAGCATGCCATCATTAATTGAATTTATTAAGAAAACATACATTCCATAACCTATTTTTCATGTGTTGAAGAAACTATTGACATGCAAAGGTTTACTTTTGGATCACATGGTGAGGAGAAATGCATTGAACAACTTAATGACATTAGCTTCCAACATCAATTTTTTATCAATAAAATTGACAAGAAAACACTTATATGAAGCAAGAAGTATTCAACTATTGCAAAATGGGGGCTATCATTAAATTTAGCATTTTTGAAGTTCATTCCTGATTATCCACTATTTTTATCAAATATATTGTTGTTACAATCAGTTGCTGAAATCCATAATGCATGAAGGCATAAGAGAAATACAAATTATTCTGAATGCTTGGGAGAAATTAATAAATCTATTAGAGATACATATGAGTAGTTTGATGTTGTTGATTTAGTTTAGTGGGAGTATTTTTTCAAAATGAAATTGATATCATTTCAAGATCAAGAAATGAATAATTTATTTTTGAAGACTCCATTTATTTGGCCACAAAATATGCCAAATGAACATGAGGAAAGAAACATTGTTGAACAACAACAATCTCAAGGTATTATTAATTCTTAACAGGCAAAGGAAAGATAAATGTATATTAGTTATATAAGATCACGTGCACAATGTGAACCCATGGAATACCTTTACAGGGGTTTTGTGCAAGGTGTTAAGGAGGGTTGCATGATTGCAGTGTTAGCAGATGGAGATCCACATGGCTATCCATTTTGGGTTTCCAAGGTTATAAAGGTCATTAAATAAAATGAAGATGCTACAATAGTTGAAGTACACTGATATGCCATGAATAAACACCCTTTTAATGGTGTGTAAAAGCTAGAGATGGTAGTTGATAAATAAATTGGTAGAAAGAGAAAAAGAAATGGTACAAATATAAATCATCACTGCACAAACCTCTTAAAATTGGAGGATATTGACATACTTGTTTATGACTTCAATTTAACAAAGAGAGGAGCTCTTTGCTTTAGGACCATAGATATTTTGAATAGGTTGCTACCAGAAGAGGCAGTGTTAAGATGGGAGTCTGCTAAACCTAGTCATAGATCTAGAAGACTTTTAAAACCTGAAATGGTGGGCATACATGTTGACTCAGATGGGGCACTAGTCGATGAAAGAGAATAATATGGGTCATCTTCATCTACATCTAGTCATTCATATGAAGATTCTATAAATTCTAATGGTGTGCTAAAACCTATGAGTGATTTTGAATAATTGTCTAAGATATTTTATGTAAATGATGTTTGCACGGTAAATTGAAATAAATATTTTAACTTCCATATGATCTTACATGAAGTTATGAGTCATTTCTATGTTTGTTGGATTATATGTTTTAATTATAAAGAATTCATTTGTTTTGAATATCCACAATGCAACGATAAATTTGAGAAATGATTTACGTTTCATTCAATCTACCAATATTTATATTTTGATTAAAAGTAAAAAAATTATTAGTATATTTTAGACTTTTGTGGTTTGTTTATGTAGATAGAGATTTCAGAGTTACCACAATGATATACCAGAATTGTCAGCGTTTCAAATCCATAAGTGGATCCATCTTCAGGATCAATCTTCGTCCTAAAGATGGATCAATTTATGGATTCAAAACGCCGACAATTCTCGAATATCACTGTGGTAAATCTGAAATCTCTATCTATTGAAAACTATTAGAAATTAATGTTGAATTTTTAAATTATATAGTGATATTGTTATGATATTATTTATTGTTATCATTGGACCATAGTTAAAAAAAATTGTTGCAATTTTAGTGTCCCATTAAAAGGGGATTCTTCATTTTGATGGTTGATTTTTAAGTTTTTGTTGCAATAGGATAAGTTGTCTTAGGCTAAGATTTGAAAAGAGCTATAATTTTAGCCTTTAAAATAAAAATTACTCTTGGAATGATGGCTATTTCATTCAAGTGTTCATTTTTCAAGTTTTTTTAGTCATATAATTTGTCTAAATATAAAATATCATATTTAGACAAACTATATAATATTCCTGGTGATGGAATTTTAAGGCTTTTGAGAGACGTAATATTTTATCTTTAACATCATGCCCAAAAATTGTTGGAATTTTAAGGTTTTTCAAAGTCTTGATATTTTATGTTTAACGCCATTGCTAAAAAATGTTGAAAATATACCTTGAAAAAAAAATTGTTGTTCCAACATCAACACTTATTGTTTTTAGAGTTTTTTTTGATCTTTTAAAATTTGGTTTTTAGTGCCATTTTTTAGAAACGTTGAAAATATATCCTAAAAAAAACATCATTCACTCGAGTTCTTTTGGCTAGAGTTCTCATTTTGATGCCGCAGTTCTCATTTGACCGATAACTTTGTTATGCTCTTAATATACATTATTCACTCGAATAAGTCCCCCACTAGCTCTATGTTATTTACCTAAATTTGTGGACTTACTTTTAGTCATGAGTATTGTTAGCCTTATACATCACTATGATAAAATTTATCCCTCATTACATCATTTTCATCACCATGTGACTGTTGAGTATGTGTTATATTCTTTGCATGCCTTATATTCATCACACATATGGGGGGTACTTGCCCCTACATGCGGTTTGGGCATTTTTTTTGGGGTAGTTTTTGCATCCTTTTTTTGGCAGTTTTAGGCACACAATTTTCATTTTCAACATGTTACATAGGACACACAAAGTAGCATGACAAATTCACAAAAAATTATGCATGCATTACAACACCATTGGATAAATTGTTAAAAACAGATATGAAATTTGTTTGGAATCAAGGGTATTAAGAAGTGTTCGATCTATTGAAGGTGAGACTAGTCACTATGCCCATTTTGGTATTTCTTGATTGGACAAAACCATTTCATGTGCATGTTGATGCTTAAATAATTACACTTGGCATAATGCCTACACAAGAACGAGAAGGTAATAACGATCATCCTTTGCTTTTTTCTAGTACACAATTGTTTGATGTAGAACAAAATTACCAACAACATAGTGAGAAGGCCTTTCAATGGTGTAAGTGCTCCAAAAGTTTAGACATCATTTTTAGATAATGCATTTAAGTTTTTCACTTCTCATGCTGCACTCAAATGCTTAGTTAATAAATTAGTGTCGAGGGCTAGAATTTGTAGGTGGTTATTGTTATTTCAATAATTTGATTTCAAAGTAGCCCATGGGGGCAACTCAATTGGTGATTGTTGTGTTATGAAGTATTATGTAAACCACGAGATTCAATATTCAAATCCCCTGTGGTTCAAGCCACCAAAAGATAATAATTTGATTTCAAAGTGGTGATTAAGCCTATGAATCACAATGTAGGATTTGGTCACTTATCTAGGCTAGAATCAAGGGAGAGTGGAGGTAGTATTTATGAGGACTTGCTTGATGCACACTTATTTTAAATTGAGGCAGTATTGGATTAATCATGGAGAACATAGAGTTCTTAACAACTAGCAATGCACTGATGATTATATGTATGCTCAACGATGAAAATCAATAGCTCGCAGAGCATGTTACAAACTCATTTTAGGTAAATTCTCTAAGCTTAGTGAAGATGAGATTCTATGTAGATGTGTTTTGAGCATGAAAAAAATGCACTTTTATTTGAAGCACACAAAACGGCTGCAAGAGGACAAAATGTATGAAAAAAAATAACTAGGAAAGTATTGTGTGTAGGATTATGGTGGCCCTCTTTACATCAGAACAAAATGAGTATTCTAAATGGTGTGATATTTGTCAACATATTGGGGAAGTTGTTCAAATGGGATGAACCACCCTAGTCTCGTATATTTTCTTTGGAACCCTTTAAGAAATGGGGTATAGATTTTGTTTTTTCCATTAATCCTACTAAGAGAAGGATCAAGATGAATTATATTATTAGTACTATAAAGTATTTGACACATTGAACTAAATTCATCAGTAAAATATAGCGCCATAGAAATTGTTGTGCATTCCATCTTCAAAAAATTCATTACCAAATTTGGTTGTCTGAGTGTTAAGTAGTCACCAATGCATTCACTTTATTAATACCACAAATAAATCATTAAACTAATAATTCACAATTCATCATTAGAAAAGTATGCCATATCACCCAAAGGTTAATGGAACAATAGAGGTTTTCAAATATTCTGGAACATGCCTTGATAAAAAATTGTAATCTGTACCAAGATGATTGGGATGATTGTGTTCTTGTAGTTTTATAGGCATACAAGACCACTTGTAAGAGGTTGAAAAAACACACTCCATTTTGGTTGGTATATGGGAAGGAAGTTGTGATGCCCCTAAGATTTTTTGTTCCTAGTATGCATATTTCCATAACTATAGAATGACTAATGATGAATCTTTTCAAAGGAGGTGGAGGACCTTGAATCTAGTTGGGAGAGCATGTTATTTTTGTAATATTCAAAAATAAAATAGACAAGAGAATATAGAAAGGTTTGCATGAGCACAACATTTGGTCTTAGGTGATGGAGCCCATATCATTAGTTTTGTCATATAACAACACATTTTTCAAAAGTCTAGGGAACTAAGGATGAAATGGCTAGGTCCCTTCCCTATCACCTAAAATTCAAAAGCTAGTGAAATTAATTTTACAAAGTTGGATGGCTAGTCAACACAAACCCTAGTAAATGGTAGTTGACTAAAGTCATACTATGGTCCACTAGAAACCTCTTGATTTATCACATAAGAAAAACACTTGTGCTATAGTAATAGTAGTAGCAATTAAATAAGTTTTGATGATGTTAGGGTTATGTTGTTAATTCTAAGGAGAATCTTGAGAGAACACATTATTATTTATTAAAAATGTGGTGGTTGATAAGTAGTGGCACACTAATAAAAAGAATATAAAGATACAAAGATTTTGGGAAGAGATAATTTGTAATATCTTATTGATATAATGTGTAACTATGACAAGAGAGAAGAATGGGTGGTAACTTGACATCAAGATAAGAAACAACCATGGGATAATATCATGACATTAGTTCAAAATTTTTACAGTGAAGGGATATAAAAAACCATATTTTGAATGACCATGATAAGAGTTAAACATTGGCACACCTCGATAAGACAAGCAAGGGGCATATTATGACTAGATCCATTGTTAAGATTTCTATAAGTAAGGAGAAGGGTGTTGGGGATTGTATTGGTGATTTTAGAATCTATTACAAAAAATCTAGAAGCTAGAAGAGTGTAGCTTGCATTAGTGTGATGATGACCTCATTAAAGCCTAAGTCCCTTAGATTAAAGCAAAATGTGTAAAAAGAAGCAAATATTTCCATTGTAGATGTACATGAAAAAACAAATATCATCAAATCATTATTAGGAAACGTTGCATTATAAGGTTTTCTAATTTTAACTTGCAAGATGCTACTTAGTTTCCTAAGATACAATTTAATTGATATGTGGAAATAAAAACACTAGCCAATGGTAATAATATGTGCCACATTTTGGATGGAGTACAATTAATTATTGCATTAGCACTTTTTTTTGAGTGGATTGCATGGAGGATTTTTTTGGTTGGATCATGCATGCCCTATAGAACTCGATGTTTTACACAATGCATTGAGGTTATAGCAATACAAAGAGGATGCTGCAGAGTTGCTGATGGCTTGGGATGTCATGTATGAAGATATATATTTAAAAATTTCGGGACACCTAAAGGCACATGTGGAGTTGTAATTTCAACCATCCAAGGTACAAAAGTAAGTTTTTCTAGTAAATTTTTGGTTTGCAAGTTAGTCTGCAAATGTGGAGATATGAATGCATATTGGTGGTGGTGCATTTGGTTGAAAGGTGCCCACAAGGAATTAAAATGACTTGGGCACTCTATCTTCAAAATGGAATTTTACAATATTGTGTGGATACATAGTAGCAAGGTAAGGAATTTCATTATAGTAAGGTTATGACTATTTAGGCCATAATCCTATGGAAAGCATGAAAGGAGATAACCTTTAATACAAAGGTTACAAAATTATTTCCAACGCTCAAAGTCAATATATGGTAATTTACTAAGTACAAACAACCATAAGCTGAATCAGATTTGGCATTTTACTAAGTAGAAGCAACCATAAGTTGATTCAGATTTGGCATTTCAATATTGATACACTAGGATGATATATAAAACCATCAAATTTGATGCAAGAGTATCGACCAATCCTTCGAAAAATCAACAAGGACAACTTCTAGAAGGCAAAAATGAGAAAAACATGTCAAAAGGCAAGGGATTTGTTAAAAATCTTGAAAAATCAGGTATGTGAGGGATCTTAGGGATTATGTTGAGAGCTTTGTGAAAAATATCATGTTGAGAGCTTTGTGGAGAGGATCATGTTGAGAGAATTATGGAGAAGATCACGGATCTTGAAATGATCCATAATATTGTAATTTCCTCTATAAATTGTAACCTTTCAACATTGAAAAGAGGCAACCATTAGAATGAAGATCTATCCAACTAAGGCACCAATAGATGTTATGTAACAATTTGGTAGTTAAATTAATGAAATTAGATTTCTACTATATGTAATTCTATGTGTGTGCATGGTGATTTAATGCATTGATGGCTTGATGCATATATCCACTGACTTTGTTTGATGAATTAATGTTACATGTAGACTACAAGGTTCTTCAATTTGCAGTGGAAGTGAGGATGAGTTGAGTTTGTGGAATCATAACCCACAAGTCCTAGGATCAAGACCATAAGAAAACTTGAAATGATAGATCCCCATAATTCATTTTCATCAAGTGGTATTACAATGTAGAAGATTCCTATGTGTAGTTTGGAGGAGAAGGAACTGAAGACGGTACAAATTGATTGAAGATATGGTAAGAGATTTGTTTTCTCTATGCAGGTGAAGACAAAGGAAGGTGAGAATATTTGTAGCAACCTAGAGCAAGGAGTGCTCGTAGGGTTCTAGAGAAGAGAACTAGGAAGATGCCAAAAGCACAATCTCATGAGAAACTTTGGTGAGGTATCGTGTAGCAAGGTAGAGACTTATTACTGCAAAGGTAGTTTGCAACTCACGAGTTGAAGTTGTTACATGAAGACCAGAAAGCATATGACTAGCAGGTCATAAGTTTTTGTAACTTGGGAGTTTGATGCAGGAGCATCGACCCATCCTTTGAAAAATCAACAAGAATGACTTCTAGAAGGCGAAAATGAAAAAAACACATCTAAAGGCAAGTGATTTGTTAAAAAGATTGAAAAATCATATCTGTGAGGGATCTTAGGGATTATGATGAGAGCTTTGTGAAAAAAAATCATGTTGAGAGCTTTGTGGAGAGGATCATCTTGAGAGATTTATGGAGAAGATCATGAATCTTGAAATTATCCATAATATTGTGATTTCCTCTATAAATTGTAGCCTTTGGGCATTGAAAAGAGGTGATCATTAGAATGAAGATATGGCCAACCAAGGCACCAATAGATGCTATGTAATAGTTTAGTGGTTAAAATAATGAATTTTGTTTTCTACTTTATGTAATTCTATGTGTGTGCATGGCGATTTAAAGCATTGATGGCTTGATGCATAGATCCGTTGACTCTATTTGATGAATTAATGTTACATGTAGACTACAAGGTTCTTCAGTTTGCAGTGGAAGCAAGGATGAGTTGAGTTTGTGGAATCATAACCTACAGGTGCTAGGATCAAGACCATAAGAAAATTTGAAATGACAGACGTCCATAATTCATTTTCATTAAAATCTTTCAAAATTTTGTGGAATCTTGTGGATAAACATGACGATTTATTTTTATTTCAGATTGATATCAATAATGGTTTTGTCAAATCACATGTATATCAACACACATAAGTGGAAGTGCAACGCTTTTGTATTATTCAAAATGATATCCAAAGTATAGTTGTGCAATGGCTTAAGAACTCACACTCTCAACCAAATTCAAAAATTAAAATTATAGAATTTAAAGAAGCCGACACAAGAAAAGAGAGGTCAATCAACATCTACATCTAAAAAGAATGTTTGAGAGTCACTGGATGTATTTAAACTTAAGTGATAGAGAGAGAAAGAACAAGATAAACAAGTTAGGCAAGAGGAAAAAGACGTAGTGCATACTACAAGATTCACTAAGAAGTAAATTAAGATAAGTGTTGTCACTTCATCACAATTGACCATAACATCCATTAGGTTAAAAGGAACCAATACACTAGTTCAATAAACATCAAGACCCAGGGATACTATCCATACACACAACCAATCCAAGCTACTACCCAAAGGCGAACAAACAATACAAATTTCATAAATGTAACGATAAGAGAAAAGAAGACCAATCATTAATTCAAAAGTCACAACAATAAACAACAATTGTAGATACTTTTGGTAAATCTCCTTTACCTAAAAGATTAAATATTATTGTTGATGATATTACACTCACATGTAGAGGTGCAATCGATATAACATCCATTAGGTTAAAAAGAACCAATACACCAGTCCAATAAACATCAAGACCGAAGGATACTATCCATACACACAACCAGTCCAAGCTACTAGCCAAAGGTGAACAAACAATACGAATTTCATAATGTAACGACAAGAGAAAAAAAGACCAATCATTAATTCAAAAATCACAACAACTTTATATATTTTTAGTAAATCTCCTTTACCTAAAAAAGTAAATAATATTACACTCACATACAAAGTTGCAATCAATAAAACATAAAGATTCTTCCCATTAGTTAGATAATCCACACTTGATTTTGAGTTACAATCAATAAAACATAAAGATTCTTCCCATTAGTTAGATAATCCACACTTGATTTTGAAATCTAGAAACACTACAAAGGAATAAAGTTACCCACCTTAGGATCCTCATGATATTTTTTTTCCCTCCTTCAAAAAAGCCAATATCTTTGATCATCAGAATTTTCGTTTAAAAAAAATGGTCCCTGCAAAGTATAGAATTTAATATGGGAAAACTGTAAAGTGCAACGAGACAATGCTCTATTTGTGTTTTATATCCAACTTTCATGAAAAAGCTACATGTAATTTGTTTGAAGAATAAACCTTTTTTAAAACCTAAGTTTGGCCATACAACCAAACAAAATGGAAAATTTGTTTCTTTCTTCGTCATCCTTAGTCAGCAATGTAAGAGTCACGGCATTAATAACTATAATGCCTACGTGTATACATGGGGAAGATTAGTATATTAAACATATAAAGACAAGGGCTACGTGGAGGTGAGCTGGATTCATGAATTCAACTTGTTTCATTGTGGATAAGGTATATACTGCCTACGTGTATACATGGGGAAGATTAGTATATTAAACATATAAAGACAAGGCCTACGTGGAGGTGAGCTGATTCATGAATTCAACTTGTTTCATTGTGGATAAGGTTTGGAAATAGGATACTTAATACAAAACGCATATAAGTTAAAACAATTATAAATAAATAAAAAATGTAATGAGTCATCATGTGTTATCCCTTGCAAAACATTTTAGCAACTTGACAACGTCAACATCAACTTGGATTCAAATTGACAACGTCAACATCAACTTGGATTCAAATTCACACAATCCATTGAATAATTAAGTGTATTTACTTGGTTCCTTTAATTTGAAATGAAAGTAGAAAACTAACACAATGACAACTTATCTCAACTCCTCCAAGGGGGACTTGAAGAAAACCAAACAAATAGATGACTAAATATTTACATATCACATGCATAATATGTTTATGTTATACTCATGGGGCTTTAAGCTTGCTCCTAAGTCAATTTGTTAGTGGAATATTGTGTTTCATGAGTTTATATTAGAATGATTCAAATTCGCAAATGGTTTTCATATGGTTTTCATATGTAGTGATATTGCATGGAGTTATTACAATAATATTTATTAAAGTATTATAGTTCATCATGTCATTATATTTATTCAAGTATTATAATTTATTATATTTTTATTTATAAGTCGGTATAAAATTTTTAATAAAAAGATTTTATAGTTAGTACATGGTGATAAAAAGGAAGGGAGTGCAAAAACCTCTAGTCAGACATATATGTGAGCATCATCAAATCTTTAGAAATCCAACAAAACTAATTTAACCATCTTTTAACACTCTTTTACAAAAAATTAACTAGGTAGTTGCAACAATGTCTCCAAACAAGAAGTGACAAGCTTATGAGTACTAAAACAAAAGAACAAAAATGAACTCCCTCAAGTGCATTAAGATGAGGGCTTAATGAAGGCCAACCATGGGCTTGCCAGGTTGATGCCATAATCCACCAAAAGCACTAGGACGCAACATACGCTGAGGAGAGATGCCAAAAAACCAAAAAAATTGCAGTCATGACAATACCTTCAACCAAAGATTACCATCAACGAAAGGGGAGCTCCATTAGCTGGTGGAGTGTTGAGAGGAGGTGAAGCTATGTTGATTGGTTGAACATCAATCACTGCATGAGTGTCAATGAGGTTCTCAGAGTCATAATCAAATCTAATACAACATACTTTTTCACCCTTTGTAGGCATCTAATTTTGTCATCCAAGCAGTAGTGAATACTCCTTAAGAGGCGTTTTAGATCCTCATGACTTGTAAACACTTTATAATTATCCACCTGTTTATCTCGGAGCACCAAACAAAATAAGGCGTCTAGTTGTTGATAACCTACGACAGAGTGTAAGAAATACAATCTTCTTCTTCTAAATTTCCCAGGGCTGGGAATCCATTTGAAATCATGATTACCCACCTCTGAATTAGAGAAGTACGCCTTGTCACCAAACTTGCGAGATTTAAGGTGTCAAATCTCCTTCCTGATCTCTAGAGGAATTGAATCAAACAAGGTTGCCACCGAGTTCCATCCAAATAGATTTATGGGATGGGAAATTGAACTATTGTTGGCGCCTCCTCTACGACTTGCCATCCTTTGTCGAGGTGGCATAGTCACCTGAAGGTACACAAGGCTCACACTGGCTTGACTAGCCTCAAGACTTAACACAAGACTTAAAAACAGACTTACAGAGGAAATAGTAAGGGAACTCCCAAACAAAATTATGCCATCCCCAAAACCCACAAATCCTCGTGCTCGACAATACCAAACAAACTGGAACCCTCATGATACTCAAACTCGAGTGAGATTAAAACTTCCACCAAGTATAAAGATTTTACGAATCTAAATTGCGGTGACCCTTGATAGGTATCAATTACCGGTGATAGGAAAGCAATGTGGGAATTGACATTGAATTTTAGATTACACAATCTCAAGACCTTTTTAAATCAATATGTTTTAACCCCATAGATACATTTTAAGAGTAGAAGAGTTGGTACACCATACAAGAACTGAGAATCATTACCTACAGACCCATTTTTGTAACCAAACTGAATTGAGATAAAGTTATGGTGACCATTTGACAAAAAATTATGACCCACATGATTCCAAGGTAGAGAATTATTCACCGCAGGCCAAACTTGACTACCATACATCATAATTAAACAATGTGACCCAAAATTAGACACAATAAGCCACATAATTCCCCATTGTAACACCAAAAATGCATGGGAGAGAATACTATTAAAACTAGATCGAAAATGTCCTTTGGTACCAAACCCCACATATT
The DNA here is from genome assembly GCA_000404065.3 of Pinus taeda. Classification (NCBI taxonomy): domain Eukaryota; kingdom Viridiplantae; phylum Streptophyta; class Pinopsida; order Pinales; family Pinaceae; genus Pinus; species Pinus taeda. The sequence goes on along the minus strand of APFE030288218.1, from coordinate 144,777 downwards.
AAAATCGGGTAGTTGAAAGAGATACCTGGAAATTCCAAGCCTTGGAGCGTCGATGAAGGAAGCACAAGCACTAATTCGAAGATAGGTTGTGTCGTAGAGGAAAAGGATAAAAAACATTGACTTTGAAAGTCTTTAAAACAAAAGGACTGTAAAACCCCAATTCCCTCCTTTGATCAAGGATATCTCAGTATATTGAGAGATGGTTTTGTTAGCACCCAACACACAATGTTGAACATAACATGATAGACTAAAACATAAGGACTATAAAATCTTGCAACATCTCCATAGAGTACAAAGTATGCTCACCAACTTGGTAAAGATTTGGCCCATTTATATCGACCAGAAGAAGAATAATGCCATGAGATGAAGATATCGTTACTCTGCTATTGAAGGACAAAGAAAAGACAAGTGTTAATTGTGGCTCACTTGTTAAGGAAGACATTCTTACTGTGCTGCAACAAGCCATAAATATGGTGAGAGCGTGCATCTTGCTCTCCCATGGCAGAGCGCGTCAGAGCATTATGGCTATCCTACCTAAAACTGTATGAACCACACCAAAGGCGATGAGAAAAACCAATAACTGGTGATATCCTGTTCCCATTACCTTTGCACATTGATGAGAGAAAGTCACCAACGATTGATGTCTCAGTCACATAATACCTCACTTCCACATATGGGGTGCATGTGACCACTTGTCCATACCAAAACGCATTCCAAGACAAATTAATTATATGCTTGTTCCCACACCCATCGGGGATCCTCCTCTATAGAACTTTTTCCTCTCTCAAGATGATTGGTTATCCTTATCCCAGTCGGAAATTGGCCATGACCTGTCCATGTCCAAACTTGCAAATCGACAACCAATGTTCGCTTGGTAATATGCCACTCCATTTCCTGCCCATTTTGTGTGTTTGACTAGGATATATTCAAAGGTCTTCAACAACTCAACAATATTGGACATTACATCTTCTAGTCGCCAATTGTGGGTTATTTTAGAGGCTTGTTGGTCGTTTAATAGTTAGCGAATGCATTGTATTGTCAACAGAGTCCCCATGTACCTGCATTAACTTGAAACCTTGACAAGCAACAATCTGGAGTCCTCTCTTTGTAGCAAGGAACTCGACTAGGTTATTAGTTGCAATGCCGCAATCCACAACGAAAAATCTTAAAGGAGATGACTTATCATCTCTAAATACCCCCCCAAAACCCACAAGCCCCTGTTTCCCTTGGATGCACCGTCAAAGCTTAATTTTACAAAATCCATCAGAGAAAGCCAATAACCATGACTTATCGATAAACGATGATTTGCATTGGTCCGAGGAAGAGAGAGAGTAATCTTGCCATCCAAATTCATAAGGATCACTATTTCTGTTTCATGAACATCCCAATCCGTTAATGCCCATGTAGCAGATAATATAACCTCCCTCAAATTAATAAAAATACCAAATTTTTCTTTTTAACCAGAGAATTCGATTATTATAATTCATCCTATTAAAATTAAAAGAAATTAAAATTAAGTAAAAAAGATAATAACTATTCTACGAAGATAACCTCAATTTACATATGAACTTATATAACTTGTGTTAATAATTTATTAATATTATTATTAAAATTTTACTTCAAAACTTTTTGTTTTCTTTCCTAATTTGTTTAAAAAGTTATAAAAGATAATGTAAACGTGTAAAGGTTATAAAAGCCAATGTAAACGTGTACACATCCTCTTCGATAAAAACAAACTCTTCCTAGTGAATGGAATCCACGTGTACATAATAAAGACAAGTGTTCTATTCGTCAAAAATAAGATTTGTAGTGAATGACCGTCCACGTGTACCTAATTAGAAGAGCATCGTCTTCGTAAAAAACAAAGGTCTCATAATGAGTGGAGTGGCAAGTGGGAAGAGGACATTGTTGATAGTGCTTGGAATCCCTTTTAACACTGCAAAATAACCCTTAACTGCACTCCAAAATGTCTCTCACCTCCAACCTATTGAGTGAAATGATCTAAAATGAAAGGGAAACCATATGTTTATGGGCTACGAGCCTCTTTTATTAGGTATAGTGTGAGGGCATGTGTTCAACACATGTTTGGCACATCTCACCCATGTGCCCTCACGTATCGATGCCTGACACTTAGGGAGAATCTTATTTCCACCTCTATTACATAATTAATGCACCCTGACACGCTGGGGCGATAGCCAGATATAACGGGCGCTGTTTTTTTTTCTCTGGTGGTCATCACGGCGCGCATTTTATCTGGCTATCGCCCCGGCATGTCAGGGCACATTAATTATGTAATAGAGGTGGAAATAGGGTTCTCCGACACTTAGGATACAAGACACACGTCCTATTTTGGCATGTCATTATTACTTATTTTAAAAATAATGTTTTTAGCTTTAGTTTAGGACTTTTGATTGAAAATATGATTTTTTCATTCATTGGTTAGAACTACCATCTTGTGTTAGTGTAAGTATGGGATCCATACTTTCTGGAAGTAGACTAAAATTGGGTAGAGAGAATGCTCATCACAATATTATCCAAACATCTTCATGTTAAGAATTGGCCCCTTACACTATCATTCTTATAGAATTTGGCACAATCCTATTCGTTGCTTCAATGATATTTCATGTGGTGACAATAATATTCAGGCTCAAATGGATGGTCACCTCATACCTTAGTATTCTTAGATACCCATACCTTACTCTCAAGTCCTATATGGAGCAAGCAAAACATGTCATCAATTCATGTTGTTATGCAAGACCCTTGTCATCACTTCACCTCTTTTTTAACCATGACATCAACAAACCACCGCCACATAGAATTTTAATGGATGCTTCTAATCTCTCAAGGGAGATATAGAAGAGTTATTTTCACTAATATTTATGGAATATTTGGTCCACTTGGCTTGAGTTTGGAGAGCCTTTTTCTTCTAAACTTAAATATTACTCAAACTTGTAATTCTATACTAGTGATGGGTATTGAGATAGACTACCATACCCCTCGATAACATTGTATTTTCTAAATAGCTCCTCAAAGCTTGAGATTAATGAATATTGTGTATTTAAATCCTCTCTCTACTATGAGATTAAAAAACAAATATTTTGTCTCTTCAAAGATTTACTTGATTCTCTTTAACACTCATGGTTTGTGAGGACCCAAGATGTGTATCTCTCTTCTTTCGAGAGATGTTTAACCTTCATCAATGACTTATCAAAGACTAGTTTCCCATAGTGACATCCACTAGGTTAATTACCACTTACTTCCATCCCTCCGACACTAGTAGGGAAAGACCCCATGGTAAGCTTCGAATCTTACATAATAGAGCCTTTGAATCTTACATAATAGAGCCACAAGGCATCATAAACCCAATGGTTGCCATGGCCTCGTGCCCATCACAAAATTTATTATAGCCTTAAATGTTAAAAATTTCTTGGTAAAACATACCTCACTCTAGAAAAGCTCATTTTTAAACCCTTATATACATATCCCCTCATAATCCCTATGACTTGGCCGTGAAAAATCTTTCAGATCATATCAGTGTCATGTCCTTATCGAGATCGATGGATGGGAACGTTGGACCAGAGTAGATAGATTAGTATTTTGGGGGCATGTAAAGTCTTCCCATCATTTCCTCAGTCCTATTCCTTCTTCAGCGACCAAAGATGACTGCATCGTGTAGCAATTTGTCATTTAACACCTTTCTCCTCATTCATAGAATGAAAAAAGTAAAATCATCTTATTACAATTATGCTTTCCATTTTCTTTTCTCTTTCTTTTAATTCTTTTTAGGTTTTAAAATATTCATTAAAATATACATTTTCCCTTTCCTTATCATCTTTACTTATCATATTTTTTATAATCTTATAAATCCACTTAATCTTTACAAACAATATATGTAAATTAAATTAAATAAACAACAACAAATAATCTTAAGCACGATACATTATTATCTACATTAAATTAAATTATATGAACTACTGTCACAAGGTATAATTAATCTTTTGCATGATGCAGGCATGTGGTTGATTAAATATATATATTCTACTCTTTTTAAAATTTGAATATATAACTTTTTAGAAAAGAAACATGCTC
>APFE030288218.1:6539-131028 GCA_000404065.3 Pinus taeda | reverse complement strand
GGAACAAAATTGAGAACACTTCCTCTAGCAGAAGACTCCAGCTTCTTGCCAGTTTTGGAAGAGTTCCAGGAATTGCGTTAAGCATTCCAGAGTTGTTGGTCATTCTTAAACCATCACAGGTTGAGACTTCCCTTTTCAGGTTGAAGTTTTACCTTTTATGCGGGGTGAGACCTCCCTTTTATGGTTGAAGGTTTCCCTCTTTAAAACAATAGGATCACTTCCTCTAGCAGAAGACTTGGGCTTCTTGCCAGTTTTGGAAGAGTTCCAGGAACTGCACTAAGCGTTCCAGTGTTGGTGGCCATCCTTAAACCATCGCCCTTTATACCAACATTTCATAGAGCACATTCGGCCTAGTGCTGCCATGCATTTTTGCACATTTTTTTATTACAGCTCTTTTCTTGGACTCATACATAACCCTTCGGATTAAGGGGGGGAATGTTGGACACCTAATCCTCAATGGGTTAGTGTGGAAGTCGAATGGACAAAAGCAGTCCAAGAGACCTTGGGATGTGAATCCCAACGGTCACATAATGTACTATAAATGTATTTCAAATTGTTAATAAAATTGAATTGCATGCTTTATCTTTACTATTTTTTCTCGCTCACCATGTGTGTTTAACAAAGCCATTGAAAAAAACCTTGCCTGGTTTTGAATGTCGTCTTCCATATATCGCCTTTAACAACTCTACTTTGATGAAAGCCACTTCTTGAATCACATTCAAGGAAATTCTTACCATTCTTCTCGGGCACTAAAGCAAGAGGTGCACCACACAGTAAAGAAGTAGGCCAAATGATACTTTTATCCAATAATCCCTAGATTTGTGTCTTAATTTCCGCGCTTTCCATCACTAACATCCTGTACATGCCAATGTTAGGAAGAAGACACTTTTGCTGCAATTGTAACTCAAGTTGGATTCCCCTCTTGCGAAGTAATCCCTTTGATTCCAGAAACATTTCATTAGATTGGTTAACAACGCCAACTAAATTAGTTTTCAAATTCGAATTACAACCATCAAATGCTTCATAATCAATATCATTCCTAGTTTTGATCACGAGAAGCATAAAATTCTTTCTCGGATTCACCAGTCTTTTCACCTGCCCTACATTAACAAATGAAAGATTTGTTTTCATGTTGTGAGCTCTCACAATATATTTTGCTCCATTTTTGAATATGTGATATTTATTTTCATGTTGATGGAATATAGATTTTCTGTCATGAAGGTATGGGCTGCCCAAAATGATGCCACAAATATCTAACGGCACAACGTCAAGCTCCACTTCATCTATGAATTTTTCAGTGATTGGGAATCTCAGCTTACACTTTCTAGTAACTTGCAATTCCGCATTATCACATACCCATACAATTGGATATGGTTTATGATGTGGAATAGTTTCCAGATTTAAACTCTTGACACTGTTTTCTGAGATAAGATTGGCTTGAGAGCTGCTATCAAACAACATATCAATCTTGTTATGTTTCGATATCACCCTTATGTGAAACAGTTCTATTCTCCTCTTTTCATTTGGAGTTTCATTATGTGAGTTTTAAGAACTAGTGTTGGCAATGGATTCCTTTCCTTGAAACCCCATGGCTGTGATTTTTGTTTTATCACTCGATTTTGATCCCAAATCCTCTTAAGTGACGACAACTGTCTTTTATTTTCCTTTGTTGTTGAATTTGTTTGGTTTCATTTTAGGATGAAGCTTCGAACAATAAGCTTCATCGTGACCCTCTCTGGAACACTATTTACAATTTTTTTCTCTCCTTCCTTTTTAATGGATGCATTTTTCTTTCCCTTGAAACCCTTTTCTTTCTCTTTACCCTTAAACGACTTTTTACTACCTTCTTCTGAGGTGTTTTTCTCTCTTGCCTCAAGATGAGTGGCTTGCACACACATATCATCTAAATTTTTGGGATTAAACATTAATATAGTATGCATAAGATAACTGTGTAAACCCCCTATGTACTTCAACAAAGTGTCCTATGATTGAAAACATACACCTAACATCAAAGATCTTTTTCTGAATGCTTGGATGTAATCTTGCACGTTTTTCCCTTTAAGCTGTCTAAAGTTCTGTGAATTCATGATGGCTTTCTGCATATAATCTAGAGGGTAGATTTGTCTTTTAATTGCAACAATGAATTCATTCCAAGAAATTGAGATCTTACCGTATTTTTTAATCTCCTCTTGGGTCTTTGATTCCCACCATACTAGTGTTGCACCCTCCATTCTCAAGGAAGCTAACAGAATCTTTATGTCATCCTCTTGAAGGTTTTGAATCCTATAATAGACCTCCAACTGACAAATCTAATTATCAAGCTTCTCTGCATTCACTTCACAATTATACATAGACAACTCAAATTTAACATCAAGTTTTAGAAAAGGTGATTTACCAGTTCCTTTTGAAGAATGATGATGAGTATGAGTAAGGGTTGTATTAGTGGAAGAGTGTGAAGATCCTTGTGAAGAATAAGATGAAGAAGATGTTGGAGAGGGTGCAGGTTTGTCTCCATTCCCATTACCTCCTTTTCCATTACCTCCTCCCGAAGATCCTTCTCCTTTGGGAGGTTTGGAACTTTCTCCTTGCAACCTGCTATTCCTCTCTTCATAGAGGACCATCAACATCTCTGTCATATAAAAGAAAGCCTTTCTAAAGGTATTCTCATCTTCTGTCATGTTTGTAGATTCTCCTTCATGAGACATGATCTCTGGAGTCTCAACTACAACTTGAGGCTGAACTAGTATTGGAGATTGTGGCAACCTTGCTCTTCTTTCCCCTGACCCAACTTCAGGGCTTTCAACAACCTTTCCTTCACCTCTTTTGGGTTTTAACCTTGTAACTATGAAATAAACTTGCAAACAATTAAACCCTCCTTTCACAAAGCAAACCTAGTGCTCTGATACCAAATTGATCTAATTTAGAATATTAGTTTGTAATGCTAAGATCTTCCTCAGATTATAAACAAAATGCTTTCATTGTGTGTAAGGATTCATTAATTTTTGCAAGTGAAATGAAGATTTTTTTTAATGTTAATTTTATGAGCAATTTAACATAAATCAGAAATTGAACAACAACATAAACATATATAGAACATCATCAAAAACACATTACAACAAGCACATGATAAAGGAGTTCACCCCTCCTGGGCTATGTCTCCTTAGTCTAGCTTCCAATGGCTTGGGCTTCTCTATTATGCTCAAAAGTGTAAAAATATGTGTTTACAATGCTCAAATGCTTCTGAAACCTACTCCAATCCGTCCAGAATACTCAAAAATTGTTATCTAGCTTCCTTTTTGCAACCAATTTGGTGGAAAACTGAAGGAGTTATGAATTCTCATTATTTTCCCACTATTCGCTCCACAAATTGCCCCCTTACCAGCATGATCCTACAAATTAGCCCCAAAATCCGTTAACTGGATGAAAATTTCACCACGTGGTGGGCCATAATATGTCGGCACCGAGTGTCTTATCGTAAATCGCAATCGGCAAGGACCAATGGTCTTAAGGTTTGTGGGACTCTGCCTTGTTGCAATTTGCGATTGTGATATCGCATCGTAAATCAAACCTGTCGGGGCTGATTTTGTAGGGTCATGCAATATGCGATGTGCGATCGCATCACAACCCAGTACCTGTCGGGGCCCGATTTTCCATAAATCCTTCCCTTCGTCGATCTACGATTGCAATTTATCGCATCGCAACCCTTCCCTACTCGGGGGTCAATTCTTTAACTGATCCACCTTCAACCTGCGATTTGTGATATGCGGGGCCGAATGGTGGCCTGCTATTTGGTGCCTCCCGATTCGCTAAAGGGCCTTGCCACATCATCCAATCCTACCATGTGTCCAAGTCAAACCCGAACTTTGAATTTCTCTAACTTCTGCATACGAGCTTGGATTTTAGTGTCGTTCACAACGTTGGAAACATTATGACAAGCTCTTCGATCTGAGGCTGAGTATAACAAGATTCTGACACTTTTATTTTTTAGCCTAATTTTGGGCACTTGATCAAATAGACTATAGAGTGCCTCTCCCACAATAATGTATCTCCCCATATTGGACTGTAGAGCACCTCTCCCACAATAATGTAGGTAGTAAAGATTACAAACTTTAAATGGGAAATTTCATTTGAATTAAAAATAAATATCTTAATAAAGTTAGAATCTGAAAATAAAATAATTCATCAAATTTGACTATTTGATAACTATGTTATATTGATCTTTTTAATAAAAATAAAAATAAAAATTGATATTAGTTATGGGGAATTTCTAACTGCATTTGATGGGCAATTCACCCCGTGACAATTTTCTTTGAATATCATATCTATTATATGGTAATTTGAATGCTATTTGTAACATTGGAAATTCTTTATTTCATGTCATGCTTTATTATCAATGGAATATTCAATTAAAGCATAAGATATATATATTCAATGGCCATGCACTCTTATAATAATTGGTATAATTTATCATTTCATATTGTTTTATATCAATTATGGAGCATAAATTACAAGAGAAGATATTTGTAGTCAATGACCATGTACTTTACAAGTGATTGGTACATAAGATATCTTGTAACCATACAAAATGGAGGAGGTAGTGTGGTTGGCATGTAGGTTCATCCACATTGAGGATATAGATGCGAGAATAGGAATTGGATGCTTGATACTAGTAACACCAGAGCCAGGGACACCAAGTACCACATGACTCTTGATATTTACTAGAAAATGTAGATACTAAAAGGCAAGGTGTTATTAGAAAGAAATGAGGACTACCATGAAATTATAACACATTGGATGAATTGCAGTTAGAAGTCAAAGTTGTAGATGACAAGGTTACTACCTTACCCAAACATGCTCATGGGTTGGAGTTTGTAGGGACAAAGCACACTCCAAGCTAAACGTCTAGTTCTTTGGTTCACATCGCTTCTCAATGATTTCAAGAATGCACATATTCTCTATTTTTTGTTTACTTTCTAGAAGACTAGTTGTTATGTAGAGCCCTTTAAACATATCTTCAGTTACTTGAGCAATACTTTTTTGCAAATATCTTTGAAAATCAATTGTCATAGACAAGACGACCAAATGATTTATTTTTTTTGCAACTGGTTTGACTTCCCTGGTGGCAAATTAGTAGACCAAGTTTATATAGAATTTTTTGTATCTTAGTATAATATAAAACCTATTGCTAGCTTAAGAAAAATGTGGGGGGCTTTGTACTTATTTATCTTATTGGCTTTTAAAGACTCATTAGAAGCATCCTTAATGGGTTTTTAGCAATTTTACACTAGTTATTGTACCAAGGGTTGGTTGTTCTCTTATTTTGTTTATTGAACACCTTGATAGAGAACATATTAATTGAAATAGAAAAATTAGTTCAGTGTTTAAATCCTTTAATAAAATATTAGCTTTATTTTGTAAAAAAGAAACCGTCTTTGGTTATCAAAATTTTCTTCAATGGTGCTTTTGTGCATGATAAAGTTTAGGGTTAGGGTTAGAGGTCTATGATCAAAGTTAGGTTCATGGTCATTTAAAATTTCAATATGTACAATTTGATTGTATAAATGAATATAAAAAATCACATAAGCCACAACAATATGGCCTAGCCCATGGATATAAGCCAACAATCCATTTGGTTGGGTTTTTGCCACTTATTAGACCATTGCAAATTACTAGATCTTGAAAATTCCAAAGCTTGATAAGCATGATACCAAACAAATTCTTAGTCAAGTACTCAGAGTTTTGTTTTGTATCTGTTTGCTAAAACAAGGTCTTCATCTAACCATAGAAGATGAGGGTTGAAATGTTTTCATAACAAAATACTACTTTTATTTCTTAAACTATAAATAGCTTATTTTAAAATAGTATAAACATTTCTTATATTATTATTTTTATAAAAATGCAATTAATAAATATAAAATAATATATTATTATATAAATCTTCTTACTATTAACACTTAAAATCTATATCCAAATAGAGTAAATGAGAAAGTCATACTTAATAGGAAAATCATGCTTGGCGGGCAGAGGAGGACTTTCAACAGCTTGTATGAACATGTTGGAATTAGACATCTGTTAATTGAGTCGGATCACACATGGATTGGATATGTGACAGGTTAAGAACATTGAAGAGAGTGGTTAAAAAATGGGAAAGGAAAAAGAAGAAGAGAATTTCGTAGGAGTTCCTAGAAATTGATATCAAGTTGGAGATACTTGATGATCCCAAACAACCTAGTTTTCTATCTGAAAGAGCTAAAAAGGAAGTGTTGAACTTGAGAATTAAAAAAGATACATCCTTATACTATAAGAAGACAAATGGAATTTAGAGAGCAAGGCTATATGGGTCATTGCGGGGAACAAAAACACTAAATTTTTTTCATAATTTTGCATCAAAAAGGCGTAAGGAGAACACTATATGGGAGTTTCAGGATGAAGCTTGGAATTCACTACATACTTGGGATCAGTTACATACTAGAGATATTAGATATATCAGGGATTTATATTCTGTTAGAGCAGATATTGAGATTGATAAACAATTGAAGGTGATAAACCCATATCTCATCTTTTTCTTTCATATGGATTCAAAAGACATTGATAAGTCTATCAACAAAGAAGAAGTGGAATCATTTCAAAAGAAATTTTCCAAAGACAAAAGCCTAGGTTCAGATTTTGGGCCGTGGAGCTTTCTATCCACTTCTTCAACTTGATGGGGGAGGACTTGGTACAATTGGCAGAGATTCTAAGCGAAACAAGGTGGCCCTTGGGCTCTTTGAACTCAAATTTTGTTTCTCTTATTCCTAAGACTTCAAACCCTATTACTTTTAATGATTTTTGACCCATTTATTTGTGTAATCTTATATACAATTGATTTCTAAGTTGATTTCCATCAAACTCAGAGATAAACTATTAGGCTCTATCGCATTGCAATAGTTTGGTTTTCTTAAGGGGAGGAAAATACATGATGCCATTGCAATCACACAAGAATGTTTACACACAGAAAAAATAAAACATCTGAGTACCCTTATTTTGAAGTTGGACCTTGTAAAGGCATATGATTGCATTGATTGTGGTTCTTTGCGATTGACTCTCACTAAGATCAAGCTCTCATTTGGTGTTGTTCAATGAATTATGGATTGCGTTATCTTTGTTCAATTTGATATCATCATTAATGGTTTCCCATCTGTGTTTTTTAAGGCGACCATGGGATTGCGCCAGGGATGCTCTTTATCTGCCCTACTATTTATCATTGTCATAAAATGTGTAAGTTGTCTTATTCTAGAGGAAAATGGATGGGCCAGACTGCTAGCATTCAAGTTTCACATAACATTTATGTCTCCCATTTACTTTTTGTAGACGTTGTCCTGCTATTTGGGATGGGAACACTCCTTGAATGGATGCAATACTATAAGATTATTGTTGTTTTCAACAAGGAGAAGAGGCTACTACTCAATAGTGATAAGTCATTTTTTATTGAGCTAGAGGTCGACGAGGATGTTCTTCAAGAAATATATCATATGTTGTTGTTTCAAGGTGATTAAAATTACTTAGGATTTCACTTAGTTGGGGTTTTTCCTCAAACCAAATAAATATTTGGTCCAAGATTGGAGGTGGATGATAGAGAAATTTGGTCATGAGATGACGAATTGGGCGAATAAATTGCTGACAATTAGAGGTAGAATCACACCGGTTAAGGTTGTTCTCCAGAATATACCAATCTAATGGCTCTGCATTGTTAAGATACTTGCTTCAATTTTCCAGAAAATTAATTCCATGATTGTTGGTTTTATTTAGGGTGGCAATATAGAGAATCATAAAATTCACTTGGTTAAATTAGAGGATTTATCAAGGAAAAACCAGATGGAGGCTGGGGGTTAAAAAACTCAATTGGTTTGGATGGGCATTAGCATAAAAGTTGCTATGGAGGGCTCTGTTTGAAGTAGATTTTTGGCAAAACATTTGCAGGGACAATTATTTTTTGAAGATGAAAATTGAGGACTAGACACGAGCTCCTAACATAGACATTCATAATGCATATTTGATTTGGCGATGTATGTTATCAATCAAATGTTGGATAGTCAGGAATATAAAATGTAAAATTGGAGATGGCTTGAGGGTTAGGATTGGAGAAGGATTCATTGGATCCTCCTCTATAACTTTTCTTCAACAGTTCATTGATCACTTACACGGTAGAGGTTATTACTATATTAATTTGATTAAGAAGAGGGATTTGGAGCACAATGTTGGTACTATTTGGTTGAAAACTAATGACCCGAGATTGCCAGAGACTTGGCACATCCCTAGAAGGAATATACTTTGGATTTACAACAAGCGGGAGTTTATCTAAATTCTAAGGAAGATATCCTTATATGGAATGGTAATATTGAAGAAGGAAAGATCATAGTTAAGGAGGTTTATTGACATATGGCATCAACAATGATCTTCCCAACCTCTATCCGGTGGCAAAAAATTATGAAATTGGAAAATCCCTACGAGGCTAAAAGTTTTCAGGTGGCTTTGTTTGAGGAATAAAGTTCTAATTTGGGATAACCTCTGTAAAAGAGGTTTCTATGGACTGGGCATATGTTCTCTTTGTATGGAAGAGGAGGAGAATATATCACACTTATTTCTTAAGTGTCCATTTTCTTTGACTATTTGGCATTTTGCGTTGAAGGAATTTAATCTCATCTTTAGTTGGAATGGGGAAATATTTGAGACCTTCTTTAAAGTTTGGTACAATGTGCATCCAAATTGGGTAGCACTTCCTATATACATAAATTGGGGCATTTGGACAACCAAGAACCATTTGATATTTAAGGAGAAGGGACCTAGGATAGTTTCACATAAATCCAATATTGTAAAGTATCCATTGAGGATGGTATATCCCTTTGTATTTTTTGATGGGGTTTCTTTCTAAAACACCAGTGGTTGTGGAGTTGTAATATTCTTGGAGAAACAACACTTTTATAACCTATATTGGAGATGTGGATTGGGATTTAATACAAAAGTGGAGCTTACAACTTTGTGGGGTTAACATTTGAAAAACTCTTGGGCTTGGAAAATTCGCAAGTATATGGGTATTGAAAGTTAGGCATGGAATGGACCAATGGGAAATATAACCTGGACATTGCAACTCTTGGGAAATGGAAACAAAGGGTTAGACACTTATTCAACTCCTTCAACGACATCAGGATTGGGCATATCTATAGGGAATTGAATGGGAAAGCAGATGCTCTCTCAAATAAAGGATTGACTTCATAATTGGGATCTATCTATGTGGTAGAATATGATGTTAGTAACATAGTGTTTTTTGGATATTTTTCTCTCTGCTAATATTTTTGTTTGTTTGTTTAGTACTATCTGATCATGTATGTGAATATGTTTATCAACTATAGTTTTGGATCATTTGGATATATTGAAAAATGTTGGACACATCTGTATCTTTATATATTATGAAAAATGTAAACACATCTTTATATTAAATAAAAATGTTACTCTTTTCTTATAGAAAGAGATTTGAAAGTTTTTTCTTATAGAGAGAGATTTAAAATTTAATTTATTTCCCATTAAAACAATACATAATATTATACCCAATATTATTATTAACTATAACATTACATGCAAATTTGTGACAAACACAAATCAAATATCTAATGGTAAGTTCTTCAGAATACCTAACCAATCATACAAGATGATACACTGAGACAATGATCTCCTTTTGTTGGTATCAAACAATCATAACAATATTAATAACTACCATTTCAACCGAGAGGTGAAAAGGAACACCAATAGGAGGAGTGGGAAATATGGAAGTAAGTAAAACCAACATTTAAGTAAAATGCCATTAGATAAATTTAATTTGCATTTCCAACTGCAACACCTAAAAAATGTCAACCAGTTACTTAAAAATGAAATCCATCTCTTTCCAGATTCTACATATGATTGAAATCCATGAATATGGTACAAACTTCAAATATATTTATGAAATAATTCCCATGACTTCATGTAACCACCAGAGTCATAAATCCACTTCCTTCGACCTAGATCCAACGATCTTCATCCACCAAAGCTTGAATAGGTTTTAAATATGCAAAGTATGACATCTTCTTGCCTCAAAAAGACCTAAACAATATGTAGAGTTGAAATATTATTAGATCCAGGCACTTTCAACACAACATTTGGTAAAGTTCAAAGCTTTTCATATAATAAATTCAGATATCTGATCCATAAGTAGTTCTTGTATAGAGAATGGTTTCACATTAAAATAGTCCATATCATCTTCTTTTGGTGGAAATCTTCTAGGAAAAGGGTTTTCCCTAAATAATATCCTCTGCAGGATAGGAAAAGACATGTATTCTAAGGACTTGGAAGCCATTGAAAGATCAATATCTCATTAGTAGAAAATCTCAACAATATGATGAAACCATAAAATACCCAACTTAAAACTTAATGTTATATGCCTCAATACATCCAAACCATAAAATACCAAACTCAAAGTTGAATGTTATATGCCTCTTAATGTGAGACAAGGGACTCAAACACTTCCCAAAAAGTGCTTGCACGCTGGGGTGTCCATCTTTTCAGATAACATACCATACCATGTCAATTTGGAGCACAAGATAAGAAACCAATTGTTTTAGACAATCCATGGAATTGTATGGAATTGCAAGGTGAAAGCAATGCCAATACTGTTTCAAAATTTCTCCATGGAAGGTTTTCACACAAAAACTGAAGGAACAACCTTAAAATCATTAATATTATCAACAAAATAAAAAATTCAAGCCTATAGAAAAAAACATTTCTCCTTTATATTTTCTCAAACGCCCAATTAATTTTGTGCATTTTCTGAAGATTAATGAAACACTCAAAGCCACTGATTATGAAAAGCACTACCTTTGATCATTTTCTAAGTTCCCAAGCAATGTTTCCATGTTTCTAAAGACTAATGAGACTTTCCAGGCCACAGATAATGAAAGACACCTCTTTTCAAAATTTCTGAATGCCCAAACAACAATTTTTCCTTTCTATGAATATTAATGGAACTTTCAAGGCCATGAGTAGTGGAAAACATTCCATTAGATATTTCCTTAGGAGCACAGACCAAAAATGACAACATTTTGTATATACTATCTAGATTATTTTTAAGAAAACACTTATAAACTATGGTATAAACTATCCATATGCCCTTTAAAATACCAATTTTCAAGAGGATTTAGAAACATCGACTGTTAAATGTAAAAATACATTAAACATTTATGTAATAATGGAATTAATAGTCTTTAAGTAGCGAGTTATAAGAAGCTATTGTCTTAAAGATGCTTCAACTATCCACTTCATTGAAACGAACAATGATTATTAGGATTAACCATCTCCCACATTTAACATTGAGAAATTAAAAAGACATATATGATAACATCTCCTCCGGTTTTTGCATGTGTGCATCTCTGTATTATTTGGCAATCTGCACAGAAGAACCTCTCCTCCGGTTTTTGCCCGGTGCTTTTCTTATATGTATAATATGTACAATCTAGAACTGATTATTCAGACGTTAATATAACACTATATAGCTTTTTCATTGCACTTGAGGTGCATGGCATAGTGGCCGGGGAAGTCGGTTTCACGCAACCCGAACCACGTTCGAGTCCTGCGGTGTAGCTTTGCTGGCACAATTTCGGAGGAGGTTTATTCCGAAGATTTGACGGATGACGTCCGCTTAATGTGATTGTATATGTGTAAAATATGAATGTAATGTGATTTTCCAGATGAAAAAAAAAAAAAAACCATAATCAGAATAGTAAAATTCGAGAACATCATACTCAATTTATAAACCCTACCATACTTCTTTTAGTAACTTTCCAAAACAATGCATCTTATTTCACATCTTAAATATCAAGAAAGGAATCATAGCTGAGATATTTACCTTCACATATAAATAGAAAAGAAATATTTTTAAAATAATGAGTTTACATATTAGGTGGCACATGACGAATCTATGAAGGCTTTCAGCATAATAAATGACACGTCCAACACAACACTCTTGCTTTCTTAGGAGATTTGGTCTCTTTGAATCACCTTACGATGGAATTGGAATTGTACTAATAAATCACATATAGCATGATTGCAGAACCATGAGTTAATTTTTTTTTTTTTTTTTGGATTTAATTCAGTTCAAAAGAATAACAAATTTGAGATGCGTAATTTGTATATATTAATATTTTTTTTAATGTTTAATTCATTTATATATAGAAAATATGTTTTAAATAATGAAAAATTTATAATATATTAAAAATGTATTAGTACAAAAAAACTATAATTTTTATCTTAAATTTTTAATAATTATTCCCAAAGATTTTTATAATTTCCAACTTAAAATAATCACATTTTTAACACTAAAACAAAAGAAATTGTGAATTTTATTAATCTTTTTCTAGTCTTTAATTCGCAACTTAAAAATCACCACATTAATTAATAATTATAATGTGAAGATTCATTTTTTTAAAAGCTACATGGAAATTATATATTTATCCAAACAATATATGTCACAATAAAACTCTAAACACATAAGAATATAGTTTTTCAATATCATGTAAGGTGTCTTTATGTCTATGTATCTATTCTACATTCATGTTTATTAAGCATAATTCCTTTTATAAAAACATGATAGTACATAATATCAAAATAGGCACATTGTTGGGGAGGCATGATCGGGAAGGGTAACATTTCACCTCGAGAAAGAAATAGAGACAATTCACCTAGGGACTAGCAAGAACAACCAATAACCAAGCAAAGCGTATTGCTCTTTGGCAAGGCCTGGAGTGGCAATTGCAAAGCATATTTCTCATTTGGCAATATGCGAGGTTTCCATGATTGTAATACAAAAAATCTAAAAAGCTAGAGAGATATCATAAAACAATCTTCCCCCAATGATACTTAGAATCCAGATGAAAATTCATAAATTTGAAAGTGTTGAGTTCTATCATATCAAAATGCAACATAATCAAGTAGCAGATTCCCTGGCTAATCAAGGCGCAACCTTAGAACAAGGAGAGCTTATCATGGATCATGGTGTTCCAACCATAGTAAATATACCATGAATAAAAAAACTCAATTTGTCTTGGGATTTAATAACTTGATCTCTTCAGCTTTGGAGTTTGGTTAAAATCGAATTAAGGCTTGTAGGACATTAATTGTCCACATGAGGTATAATCTATTGAAAGCTCGAATTTGGCAGCTTGCATCCTCAATGTATGGCGTGAGATGTCTCTCCATATGTGTCTTTGAGGAGGGAGACTCCATGCTTCCTGCCAGGTGGAGGATTTCCTTGCTTTTATTAATATATAGTGCTACGGTTGAGCAAGATCACACACATCTTGTATTGAATGTATTAAACTTGATTGAGCCCAAGAGCAACAAGAGAGACTTAGTAATGGAAAATCTTGTCAAGTGATTGCATAATCGAGACGATGGAATTGAATGTGAGCAGGATGCTAGAGATAGAAGCATCTTAGGTGTGTTTGGTTATAAATGGCACTTGATGGTCATGGAAATTTCATTAAGATGGTGTAGTATTGGAGTTTTATGTAGGATGGAGCTCCCAACCAAGACGAAATGTGGTGAAGGCCTGAAAGCACAATATATGATGAGCTTATCATACTTGACAACTCTAATATTTGAGTAGGGTGAAATTTTCTCCACATAAGCACACTCTTACTTCGCCTTGGTTAGCCAACAACTAGAGATGTTGTAGGCCAACATCAATTATCTTTTGGTGACAGTGGATATATTTAATTTCAAATTGGATCATATAGAATTAACAGTGAAAACTCTAACTTTGGGTATTCTCAAGGAGGTTTTTGGTATTATGGATAGCCTAGCACAAGGAGGAACTGCTAGAACAAACAATGGATGAGGATCCTCCTCAACAAGTGGAGAATGTTCAACCAGGACACGTAGGAAGCTCTGAAATTGGGCAAGTTGGTAGGGGTTAGCCTTTTAATGTTTTCTTATGATCTGCAAATATATAGTGTATCAAGGAGTCTTTTGGAGACTCTATAAAATAAATGTGGTTAGGAGTTTAGTTATTAGTAACTAGTTGGGTAAAAGCATGACTCTTTTTGTGAAATTTTGGAACAATGAAGATGTAGATCTTGCTCTAAATGTAAAGGTGGTGGCATGTATTTGAGTTGAATTAATATGAAATACTCGTTTCTCTAAAAAGAAAATAGGCACTTTGTTAATAACATGTATCATTAGTATTAAATACAAATTATGGCAATTGTAACCAATGCATTTTAGTATAGAATTTTTCATATCTTAGTATAATATAAAACCTATTGCTAGCTTACAAAAAATGTGGGGGGCTTTGTACTTATTTATCTTATTGGCTTTTAAAGACTCATTACAAGCATTCTTAATGGGTTTTTAGCAATTTTACACTCGTTATTGTACCAAGGGTTGGTTGTTCTCTTATTTTGTTTATTGAACACCTTGATAGAGAACATGTTAATTGAAATAGAAAAAGTCATTGTAAAATTTTGGTAGACATCTGCAATGTCATTATTACATGATAGGAGATTTAGTTCAATATTTAAATCCTTTAATAAAATATTAGTTTTATTTTTGTCAAAAAGAAACCATATTTGGTTATCAAAATTCTCTTCAATGGAGCTTTTGTGCATGATAAAGTTTGGGTTAGGGTTAGAGGTCTATGATCAAAGTTAGGTTCATGGTCATTTAAAATGTCAATATTTACTATTTGATTGTATAAGTGAATATCAAAAATCACATAATCCACTACAGTATTGCCTAGCCCACGGATACAAGCCAACGAGCCATTTGGTTGGATTTTTGCCACTTATAAGACCATTGCAAATGATTAGATCTTGAGTATTCCAAAGCTTGATAAGCATGATATGAAACAAATTCTTGTTCAAGTACTCAGAGTTTTGTTTTGTATCTGTTTGCTAAAACAAGGTCTTCATCTAACCATAGAACATGAGGGTTAAAATGTTTTCTTAACAAAATGACTTGATTAGTTGCAATTTTGACATTACAATCTTTTAGCAAGAAAATACTGCTTTTATTTCTTAAACTATAAATATTTTATTCTAAAATAGTACAAATATTTTTTATATTATTATTTTATAAAAATGCAATTAATAAATATAAAGTAATATATTATTATATAAATATTCTTAATATTAATACTTAAAATCTATATCCAAATAGAGTAAATGAGAAAGTCATACATAATAGGTAAATCATGCTTGGCTGACAGAGGAGGACTTCCAACAGGTTGGATGAACATGCTGGAAATAGACATCCGTTAATTGAGTCGGATCACACATGGATTGGATATGTTACAGGTTAAGAACATTGAAGAGAGTGGTTAAAAAATGGGAAAGGAAAAAAAGAAGAGAATTTCCCAGGAGTTCCTAGACATTGATATCAAGTTGGAGATACTTGATGATCCCAAAAAACCTGGTTTTCTATCTAAAAGAGCTAAAAAGGAAGCGCTAAACTTGAGAATTAAAAAAGATACATCCTTATACTAAAAGAAGAAGAATGGCGTTTTGAGAGCAGGGCTATATGGGTCATTACGGGGGAGAAAAACACTAAATTTTTCATAATTTTGCATCAAAAAGGCGTAAGGAGAACACTATATGGGAGTTGTAGGATGAAGCTTGGAATTCACTATATATTTGGGATCAATTACATACTAGAGCTATTAGATATATCATGGATTTATATTCTGTTAGAGCAGATATTGAGATTGATACACAATTGGAGGTGATAAACTCATATCCCATCTTTTTCTTTCATATGGATTCAGAAGACATTGATAAGTTTGTCAACAAAGAAGAAGTGGAATCATTTAAAAAGACTTTTGCCAAAGACAAAAGCCCAGGTTTAGGTTGTGGGCTGTGGAGCTTTCTATCCACTTCTTTGACTTTATGGGGGAGGACTTGGTACAATTGGTGGAGATTCCAGGCAGAACAGGGTGGCCCTTGGGCTCTTTGAACTCAAATTTTGTTTCTCTTATTCCTGAGACCTAAAAGCCTATTACTTTTAATGATTTTTGACCCATTTATTTGAGTAATCTTATATAAAATTGATTTCTAAGTTGATTTCCATAAACTCAGTGATAAACTATTAGGCTCTATCTCACTACAATAGTTGGGTTTTCTCAAGGGGAGGAAAATACATGATGCCATTGCAATCGCACACAAATTTTTACACACAGAAAAAATAAAACATTTGAGTACCCTTATTTTGAAGTTGGACCTTGTAAAGGCATATGATTGCATTTATTGTGGTTTTATGCGATTAACTCTCACTAAGATCAAGCTCTCATTTGTTGTTGTTCAATGAATTATGGATTGTGTTATATTTGTTCAATTTTCTATCATCATTAATGGTTTCCCATCTATGTTTTTTAAGGTGACCTTGGGATTGCACTAGGGGTGCTCTTTATTTCCCCTACTATTTATCATTGTCACAGAATGTGTAAGTTGTCTTATTCATGAGGAAAAATGGATGGGCCAAATTGCTAGCATTAAGGTTTCACATAACATTTATGTCTCCCATTTACTTTTTGTAGACGTTGTCCTGCTATTTGGGATGGGACCACTTCTTGAATGGAGACAATACTATAAGATTATTGCTGTTTTCAACAAGGAGACAAGCCTACTCCTCAATAGTGATAAGTCATTTTTATTGAGCACGAGGTCGACGAGGATGTTATTCAAGAAATATCTCATATTTTTTGTTTCAAGGTGATTAAACTTACACAGGGTTTCACTTATTTGGGGTTTCCCCTCAAACCAAATAAATATTTGGTCCAAGATTGTAGGTGGATGATAGAGAAATTTGGTCATGAGCTGATGAATTCGGTGAATAAATGGTTGACAATTAGAGGTATATTCACAATGGTTAAGGTTTTTCTCTAGAATATACCAATCTAATGGCTCTACATTGTTAAGATACTTGCTTCAATTTTCCATAAAATTAATTCCATGGTTGTTGGTTTTATTTGGGGTGGAAATATAGAGCATCATAAAATTCACTTGGCTAAATTGGAGGATTTATCAAGGAAAAAACCAGATGGAGGTTGGGGGTTAAAAAAACTCAATTGGTTTGGATGGGCATTGCCATCCAAATCGCTAAGGAGGGCTCTGCTTGAAGCTGACTTTTGGCAACACATTTACAAGGATAATTATTTTTCGGAGATGACAATTGAGGACTAGACACAAGATCCTAACATAGACATTCATAATGCATCTTTGATTTGGCGATGTATGTTATCAATCAAATGTTGGATAGGAAGGAATATAAAATGTAAAATTGGAGATGGCTTGAGGGTTAGGATTGGAGAAGGATTCATTGGATCCTCCTCTATAACTTTGCCTCAATAGTTCATTGATCACTTACATGGTAGAGGCTATTACTATATTAATCAGATTAAGAAGAGGGATTTGGAGCACAATGTTGGCACTATTTGGTTGAAAACTAATGACCTGGGATTGTACAAAGACTTGGCACATCTCTCGAAGGAATATAATTTGGATTTACAACAAGCATGAATTTATCTAAATTCTAAGGAAGATATCCTTATATGGAATGGTAATATTAAAGAAGGAAAGATCATAGTTAAGGAGGTTTATTGACATATAACATCAGCAATGATCTTCCCAACCCCTATCTGGTGGCATAAAAAATTATGAAATTGGAAAATCCCTACGAGGCTAAAAGTTTTCAGATGGCTTTGTTTGAGGAATAAAGTTCTAATTTGTGATAACCTCTGTAAAAGAGGTTTCTATGGACTGGGCATATGTTCTCTTTGTATGGAATAGGAGGAGAATATATCACACTTATTTCTTAAGTGTCCATTTGCTTTGACTATTTGGCATTTTGCGTTGAAGGAATTTAGTCTCGTCTTTAGTTGGAATGGGGAAATATTTGAGACCTTCTTTAAAGTTTGGCACAATGTGCATCCAAATTAGGCAACACTTCGTATATACATAACATGCGGCATTTGGACAACCAGGAACCATTTGATATTTAAGGACAAAGTACCTTTTATTAAAAGAACATGTGATCAAAATATGGGGTATTTTATGGAGAAGGGACCTAGGGAAGCTTCACATAAACCCAGGGTTGTAAAGTATCTGTTGAGGATTGTATATCCCTTTGCATTTTTTGATGGGGTTTCTTTCTAAAACACCAGTGGCTGTGGAGGTGTAACCATCTTGGAGAAACAACACTTTTATAACCTATATTGGAGATGTGGATTGGGATTTAATACAAAAGTGGAGCTTACAACTTCGTGGGGTTAACATTTGAAAAACTCTCTGGCTTGGAAAATTTGCAGGTATATGGGTATTCAAAGTTAGTCGTGGAATGGACCAATGGGAAATATAACTTGGACATGCCAACCCTTGGGCAATGGAAACAAAGGGTTAGACACTTATTCAACTCCTTCAACGACATAAGGATTGGGCATATCTATAGGGAATTGAATGGGCAAGCAGATGCTCTCTCGAAGAAAGGATTGAGTTCATAGTTGGGGTCTATCTATGTGGTAGAATATGATGCTAGTAGCATAGTGTTTTCTAGATAGTTTCCTCTCTGCTAATATTTTTTTGTTTTTGTTTAGTACTATTTGATCATGTATGTGAATATGTTTATCAACTATAGTTTTCGATCATTTGGATTTATTGAACAATTTTGGACACATCTGTATCTTTATATATTATGAAAGATGTAAACACATCTTTATATTAAATAAAAATATTAGTTTTTTCTTATAGAAAGAGATTTGAATTTTTTTTCTTATAGAGAGAGATTTGAAATTTTATTTATTTCCCATTGAAACAATAAATAATAGTATACCCAATATTATTATTAACTATAACATTACATGCAAATTTGTCACAAACACAAATCAAATATCTAATGGTAAGTTCTTTAGAATACCTAACCAATCATACAAAATGATACACTGAGACAATGATCTCCTTTTGTTGGTATCAAACAATCATAACAATATTAATAACTAGCATTTGCACCAAGAGGTGAAAAGGAACACCAATAGGAGGAGTGGGGAATATGGAAGTAAGTAAAACCAACATTTAAGTAAAATGCCATCAGATAAATTTAATTTGCATTTCCAATTGCAACAACTAAACAATGTCAGTCAGTTACTTAAAAATCAGATCCATCTCTTTCCAGATTCTACATATGCTTGAAATCCATGAATGTGGTACAAACTTCAAATATATTCATGAAAGAATTCCCATGACTTCATTTAACCACCAGAGTCATAAATCCACTTCCTTCGACCTAGATCCAATGATCTTCATCCACCAAAGCTTGAATAGGTTTTAAATATGCAACGTGTGGCATCCTCTTGCCTCAAAAAGACCTAAACAATATGTATAGTTGAAATATTATTAGATCCAGGCACTTTCAACACAACATTTGATAAAGTTCAAAGCTTTGCATATAAGAAATTCAGATATCCGATCCATAAGTAGTTCTTGTATAGGGAATGGTTTCACATTAAAATAGTCCATATCATCTTCTTTTGGTGGAAATCTTCCAAGAAAAGGGTTTTCCTTAAACAATATTCTCTACAGCATAGGAAAAGACGTATTCTAAGGACCTGGAAGCCATTGAAAGATCAATATCTCATTAGTAGCAAAGCTCAACAATACGATGAAACCATAAAATACCCAACTCAAAACTTAACGTTATATACCTCAATACATCCAAACCATAAAATACCAAACTCAAAGCTTAACGTTATATGCCTCCTAATGTGAGACAAGGGACTCCAAAAATTCCCAAAAAGTGCTTGCACATTGGGGTGTCCACATTTTTAGATAACATACCATACCATGTCAATTTGGAGCACAAGAGAAGAAACCAATTGTTTTGGACAATCCATGTAATTGTATGGAATTGCAAAGTGAAAAACAACGACAACACTATTTCAAAAGTTCTCCATGGAAGTTTTCACACAAAAACTGAAGAAATAAACTTAAAATCATTAATATTATCAACAAAATAAAAAATTCAAGCCTATAGAAAACAATAAACATTTCCCCTTTATATTTTCTCAAATGCCCAACTAATTTTGTGCATTTTCTGAAGATTAATGAAATGTTCAAAGCCACTGATTATGAAAAGCACTACCTTTGATCATTTTCTAAGTTCCCAAGCAATGTTTCCATGTTTCTAAAGACTAATGAGACTTTCCAAGCCACAGATAATGAAAGACACCTCTTTTCAAAATTTCTGAATGCCCAAACAACAATTTTTCCTTTCTATGAATATTAATGGAACTTTCAAGCCCATGAGTAGTGGAAAACATTCCATTAGATATTTCCTTAGGAGCACAGACCAAAAATGACAACATTTTGTATATACTATCTAGATTATTTTTAAGAAAACACTTATAAACTATGGTATAAACTATCCATATGCCCTTTAAAATACCAGTTTTCAAGAGGATTAGAAACATTGACTGTTAAATGTAAAAATACATTAAACATTTATGTAATAATGGAATTAATAGTCTTTAAGTAGCGAGTTATAAGAAGCTACTGTCTTAAAGATGCTTCAACTATCCACTTCATTGAAACGAACAATGATTATTAGGATTAACCATCTCCCACATTTAACATTGAGAAATTGAAAAGACATATATGATAACATCTCCTCCAGTTTTTGCATGTGTGCATCTCTATATGATTTGGCAATCTGCACAAAAGAATCTCTCTTCCGGTTTTTACCTAGTGCTTTTCTTATATGTATAATATGTACAATCTAGAACTGATTATTCAGACGTTAATATAACACTATATAACTTTTTCGTTCTGGAAAAAAATATATGATAACAATTCCAATTTTATACTAGTACAACCATAATCAGAGTAATAAAATTTGAGAACATCATACTCAAGTTATAAACCCTACCATAATTTTTTTAGTAACTTGCCAAAACAATGCATCTTATTTCACATCTTAAATAAAGGCTTTGAGCATAATAAATGACACATCCAACACAACACTCTTGCTTTCTTAGGAGATTTGGTTTCTTTGAATCACCTTACGATGGAATTGGAATTGTACTAATAAATCACATATAACATGGTTGCAGAACCACGAGTTAATTTGTTTGTTTTTGGGTTTAATTCAGTTGAAAAGAACAACAAATTTGAGATGCATAATTTGTATATATTAATATATATTTTTTTAAATGTTTAATTCATTTATATATTGAAAATATGTTTTAAATAATGAAAATCATAATATATTTAAAATGTATCAGTACAAAAAAAAACTATAATTTTTATCCTTAATTTTTTAATAATTATTCTCAAAGATTTTTATAATCTTTAATTTAAAATAAACACATTTTTAACATTAAAACAAAAGAAAATATGATTTTTATTTATCTTTTTCTAGTCCTTAATTTACAACTTAAAATCACCATATTAATAATTATTAGGTGAAGATTCAGTTTTTAAAAAGCTACATGGAAATTATATATTTATCCAAATAATATATGTCACAATAAAACTATAAACACATAAGAACATAGTTTTTCAATATCATGTAAGGTGTCTTTATGTCTATGTATCTATTGTACATTCATGTTTATTAAGCATAGTTCCTTTTATAAAAGCATGATAGTACATAATATCAAAATAGGCACATTGTTGGGGAGGCATGATCGGGAGGGGTAACATTTCACCTCGAGAAAGAAATAGAGACAATTCACCTAGGGACTAGCAAGAACAACCAATAATCAAGCAAAGCGTATTGCTCTTTGGCAAGGCTTGGAGTGGCAATTGCAAAGCATATTTCTCATTTGGCAATATGCGGGATTCCATGATTGTAATACAAAAAATCTAAAAAGCTAGAGAGATATCATAAAACAATCTTCCCCCAATGATACTTAGAATCCAAATGAAAATTCAGAAATTTGAAAGTGTTGAGTTCTATCATATCAAAATGCAACATAATCAAGTAGCGGATTCCCTGGCTAATCAAGGCGCAACCTTAGAACAAGGAGATCTTATCATGGATCATGGTGTACCAACCATAGTAAATATACCATGAATAAAAAACTCAATTTGTGTTGGGATTTAATATCTTGATCTCTTCAGCTTTGGAGTTTGGTTAAAATCGAATTAAGGCTCGTAGGACATTAATTGTCCACACGAGGTATAATCTATTGAAAGGTCGAATTTGGCAGCCTGCATCCTCAATGTATGGCGTGAGATGTCTCTCCATATGTGTCTTTGAGGAGGGAGACTCCATGCTTCCTGCCAGGTGGAGGATTTCCTTGCTTTTATTAATATATAGTGCTACGGTTAAGCAAGATCATACACATCTTGTATTGAATGTATTAAACTTGATTGAGCCCAAGAGCAACAGGGGAGACTTAGTGATGGAAAGTCTTATCAGGTGATTGCATAATCAGGATGACGGAATTGAATGTGAGCAGGATGCAAGAGATAGAAGCGTCTTAGGTGTGTCTGGTTATAAATGGTAGTTGATGGTCATGGACATTTCATTAAGATGGTGTAGTATTGGAGTTTAATGTAGGATGAAGCTCCCAACTAAGATGAAATGTGGTGAAGGCCCGAAAGCGCAATATATGACGAGCTTATCATACTTGACAACTCTCATATCTTAGTAGGGTGAAATTTTTTCCACATAAGCACAGTCTCACTTCGCCTTGGTTAGCCAACAACTAGAGATGTTGTAGGCCGACATCAATTATCTTTTGGTGACGGTGGATAGATTTAATTTCAAATTGAATCATATAGAATTAACAGTGAAAACTCTAACTTTGGGTATGCTCAAGGAAGTTTTCGGTGTTATGGATAGCCTAACACAAGGAGTGCAAGTAGCGGGGAACAAGAGGAACTGCTAGAACAAACCATGGATGAGCATCCTCCTCAACAAGTGGAGAATGTTCAACCAAGACAAGTAGGAAGCTCTGAAATTGGGCAAGTTGGTAGGGGTTAGTCTTTTAATGTTTTCTTATGATCTGCAAGTATATAGTGTATCGAAGAGTCTTTTGGAGACTCTATAAAATAAATGTGGTTAGGAGTTTAGTTATTAGTAACTAGTTGGGTAAAAGCATGACTCTTTTTGTGAAATTTTGGAACAATGAAGATGTAGATCTTGCTCTAAATGTAAAGTTAGTGGCCTATATTCGAGTTGAATTAATATGAAATATTCTATAATCCTTGTGATGTGCTCAGTGAGGCTATCATGTTAAGTGAAAATTCTCGATAGATCCCATATGTAAAACTTGAATTTTCTCAACAAAACCCTCTTCTATAGATCCCCTACTTGACTTTTCTATTATTCCATTGAGAAACCCATCATTGTAGTGTAGGTATTGTATTAGAAAATTGGTATAAGCACTTAGATATTTCAATTTCTTTTTATAGCAATTTTATAGATATCGCCTGCTTTTACAGAATATCAGATATTATTATTATCATATTATAGTATATTAGTAACTTTCATTATCAGAATTATCTTTTAATAAAAAATGGCAGAGACAAAGTTTAGAATTTAAAATGATAAAAAAGGTAAAATGCAACGAGACAACGACCTCCTTGTGTTAATAAGTTACGTGTCCTAAAGGGCACTCGCCGCCTCATATGTGATTTGGTCAATTTAAATTACCTTTTTGGAGGGTACTATAATCACACCAATAAATTATATCAAATATTTTAAGGAATAAACCTTTTAAAACATAAATTGTTTGAGGAATAAACCTTTTTATTTATCTCTTCTCATAGTTGGCAACGTAAAGGTCACGGCATTAATAATTATAATGCCTACGTGGAGGAGAGTTGGATTGTGAATCCAACTAATTTTTATTGTGGATATGGTTTGGAAATCTAAGACTTCACATGAAAAACACATAAGTTAAAATAACTATAAATAGATAAAAAAAAATGTAATGAGTCATCAAGTGGTCTGGTCTCTTTAGGAAGGTGGAGTGTTCCCAACTTCACCCCTCCCAATCATCATCATTGTAGCAACTTGACCACATCAACATCAACTTGCATTCAAATTCACACCATCATCATCATCATTGTAGCAACTTGACAATGTCAACATCAATTTCCATTCAAATTCACACAATGGAAACTCAACTCCCCAAGGAGAAGAAAAGAGAATAAAAGAAGCTTAAAAGAAAACAAGCATCATCTTTCCATGGGGATGATTATATATTTACATATCACATGCATACTATGTATGTATGTTGGACATATGGGCTTGAAGCTTGCCACCAAGGCAACTTGTGGGGGAATATTGTATTTCATTATGGTCAAATCTACATGCTATGACTCAAGTTTGTTAATAGTTTTTATTTTTATTAATATTGATTTATAACTCAAGTTTGTTAATAGTTTTTATTTTTATTAATATTGATTTATAACTCAAGTTTGTTAATAGTTTTTATTTTTATTAATATTGATTTATATATGATGACAAAGGTTTAAATAATTTTGTTTGGTATATTTATATTAATGTTTTTTATTATAGAAAATATATTATAATTTAGTTGTTTTTAAGGTGAATATTTTATTAATTGCAAAATAGTTAATTATATTGTGAAGTATATATTTTGCTTTAGTTTTTTTTGCTAGGGAGATTTGTTCATAACCAAAAAGAATTCTCCGAAGAGAGGATAAAGATGTCAAAAAACTAAAAGAAGATAACAAACAATTATTGTAATAGTGGATATGTTGTCCTAATTAGAGGGAGTTACAACAAAAAATGAATAGAGAAAATACATAGGATGTTAACCAGAGGGCTCTGAACCTAAGAAAACAATCCGAATAGGTGCTTTGGCTTTCTCTTGGGTAGTTCTCCCCATGGGAGGTAAGCCATGGTGTTGCTTTATTTGATCCAGTCTGCAATCCATGCGATTCAAATGTTTTTGCAAGTGCTCCAATGAATGGATGACATCATCCTTGTGCTCCTGTCTATCAATTAAGGTGTGCCCTAGGACAAACTTCATTTGCCAATCTAACTCAATGGTCTTCTTATATTGGTTGAAGCATCCTCTCGTATGACATGTCTCACGAATCCAATCTTCACATTCAACCAATACTTTTGTTTCAAAGAGTGAGGATTTGTGAGATGGAGCTTCACTCTCATTCCTATAAATTTCCTCTTGAATTGGGTCAAGATTCAACTCCCTAAAACGTTTGGTAAGGTCTTGTGCACTTTGATGTCTACGAGATTACCTCCTTTGAGCCCTCTCTTGGTAATATGATGCCCTCCTTCTAACTATGATTTAATGATACGACATCTTAATTGAACTAAGATGAAACATGTCATCTTGACATGTAGGAAGATCTCTGTGCATAGTTGGCTTCCAACTTTGTAGGCTTACCTCGACAAGAATTTGAATGTGTTCTGTTCTAAGCGAAAATATCCATTGTGCAATTTCCACCCACCCTTCACCAACTAAGAGAATATTTTCCACATCAGCGAATTTCTTTGAATTCTAGAAAATCAAACTCGTTTGCGAACCCTTCCAGCACATGCATCTTGGGGTCCAAAACCCCTCACTATTACTGCGGAGGTAAATGTGGTCTTTAGTAAGCTAGAAAAATACCACAATTATGAGGCCAAAAGGAGTTTTAACCCAACTATTTGAGTTGTTGTGCCAAAGATAAATAAAATTTGAAACACTAGTTTTGATCTGTTGTTGAATGTTAGTTTTGTTGTGCTAATTTCAACTTCAGAATTAAAAACAATTGCTTATCATTTGCTTCATGTGTATAGGTTTCCTTTATGGTGTTTTTGAATGAATAGGTAAAATTTGTCAAGTTTTATGTCAAATTCATTAGAAAAATAACATGTAAATCAAGTGCTGAACAACAACAAATAAATGTACAAAAAACCATCAAAATGAACACTTAAAACAATTTTTATTGAAGGAGTTCATCCCTCCTAGGCTACATCTCATTGGTCCAACTTCCATGGCTTGGGCCTTTATATTAGCTCAAAATGGAAAAGTGTTGTTTACAATGCTCTACTGCTCCTGAAGCCTACTTCAATATGCTCAGAACTTCAAAATCATCTAGGAATGCCTTTTTTTGCTCCCAAATTGGTCGAAAATTGTAAAAGTTATGGCCAAAACAATTTCTCCTAGGAATTCTCCACTAAAACTGGAGGAACTCTAGTTAACTCCGCTAATTTAGGAGAAAAATTTGAAATGTCGGACTGCCAGAAGTTCCGCCAACTTAATCCCCCATTTAATTATGGATAAACTTGTATTAATTATTGTTTAATCGTGATTAGCGTTAATTGCGCGGTTATGGTTTGCATTGGACGTTGGATGGTATGGTGTGGTCACATGCAGAGAGGTTACTGCTAACAGTTTACCTCCAAACCGCAATGTCATAACATTTAAATTCAATTTGTGACTATTACATGTTAAGTAACAAAGTGGTGGTAGATCGGTAAGGCACGTGGTTTGTGTGGGCGAAGTCACGGTTCTACTCTGCCAACCTGCCCATAATTTTGCCACTACGCGCCGATGATGCCCAACCTTTGGGGAGGGACACATGGCGGCCTTCGGGCTTGCCACATGTATCCTCCTCATTGGTCCTTCCTCCAACAAATGAAATCAAGCCAACTCACCACACTAAAGACCAACCACAACGCACCACTTGGCGAGACTCCATTAGCTGTTGACCAACCTGTTGACCTACCTAGCCACCAACCACATTAGCAGTACAGACTGTTGACTGTGAAGTGACTGTACTTTTTTTTTCTTTTCAAAATTCCTCTGTTTGGAAAAGCAGACAAAATGCGATATATTCCTCATACGAGCTCTGTTTTGAGTGAAACGAGTTGCGTTGGGATCGTATCGTCGAGACAGATGCGGTTGTTTAGGTTTTGAGTGATTCTGAGCACTTTTATTTTTGAGCTAAACACTGATCACCTAATCAAAGTTTTGGCTTCCAGCATCACCGACACTGAGCAATACAAACCATAATATAAACTACCCCTAAGGACATTAAATTTACTTACAGAAATCAGATAACATACCTTGTAACTAATCCCTTTCATAGATAGAAAAATAAAAAATTCTACAGAAATTCCCCTCACCACAAAATTTTTGGCAGTGTTATTAACATTGAAACAAATAGGAACACAAGCATGACTAAGAGGGTGAAGAGAGTTATAGCCTTAAGGATGAATCCTCTTGTTGTGGGAGGATGGACTCCTTCCTGGTAGCTTGCTAGTAAGTTGGTACCAAGAATCTTTCAACAGGTCGTAGAGTTCCTCTATAACATAAATAGAGCATAATAGGACTCGCCATACAACAATTTCCTTCATGCACAAGGCTTATATCACTCCCTTTTCTATTGCATGCACATTTTGGTGCCAATTGCATCATTGAAGCCAAAAATCACCATAAAGCAGTGTAGAGATATGTAGAAAGTTATTCTTCCTTCGTAGCTCCCTGAGGGAAATTAGAGTGAATTCCAACACCTCTTGTTGTAGATGCTACGAACTAAGCACCCTTCTAACATTTAACAATGTCATGACAACACTATCCCAAAGTGCCTTATGCAAGGGAATGAAGCCCATCCCAAACTGAAATTTGATTCCTAGAAGAGCATCATGGCATTTTGCGAGAGAGGACTTGATTTCCTCTCATTTTTGTAAACAAATCTAAGGCCTTTAGAAGGCAGTGGAAAAAGGATGATATTCCTCATGTATGTAATCGATAGGGTTGTTTTCTTCCATAAGGGTTGCTTGCAAGTATATTAGGTAGTAGCTAGTACCAATGTGGAATTGGGCCGAGAGGCCACCAAACCCTGCGAGGTCGTTGCCTATAATTGAGTTGTTTTCTTTTAATTTAAGTATTCAATGTGGATTTATGTTTGTGTGTGTTTTCCTTTATACGATCCTTGTCGAATGTTAATTATGTATCACGTTTGTTGTGTTGCATTTAAGAGCCATGATAGTTGTCTATGACTGCAGGTAGCCACAGCCAATGCGAAAAGAGATCCTGGGGTCAACCATCCATGTACCCAGTGTGCAAGTAAATATCACTTTAAGGATGAGTTGGGAGCATCGAAGGAGGGTAGAATGAGGATGGACCTAGTTTCATTGATCATTTTCCATGGTTCGTATGAGAGGTTTTAGAGGGACTTAGAGAGGTCAAAGTGTAGTGCAAGGGAGCTTCTTGACAAATCATCGAAGGAGGATTATATGCCAACAAAAGGAAATTTGTGTAGTGAGGCCAGTCGGGGCATAGTACAAGTTGGATGAATAAAATTAAGCTAACCCTTAATCATTCTTGACCTCCAACTTGAGTGGGACCCAAATGGCTGGATCGGGATTTAAACAAGTCCAAGTGCTAGTCACGAAAATGAAAAGGAGGGAATCACTAGTGCCCGACCCGTGACCTTTGATGGTAAATGCGGGACCATGAGTTTGGGCCTTGGCTTAGATGGGACAAAAATAAATTGGGTCGAGGAGTATAAGCCGAATTCAGTCTCAACATGGAGTTGACATGGTCATGCCTAAACACATCTTTGTGCATGGGCCTAATGGGGTTTGAAGTGGGGATTGTGAGTTTGTTAGATAACGTCAACATGGAAGAAACATTAGGGGAATTTTGAAGTCTAAAATGGGCATCCTAAGAAAATTGTACAACAAAAATAAACTTTATAAGGACCAATAGGATTCAAGATGATGATGTCATCCATGGGGGATGATTCACCATTTTTGGAGTAAAAAAGTAAAAAGATTAAAAAATAATAAAATAATAAAACTACTTTTTTCAACTCGTATTTTCAACTTATCTCCCTAAGGTTTTACTCAAATTTCGAGTGGGAGTACTCGTTGGATGCAAAATTTAATTCCTCACCCAAGGAGTACCCATGTTTTATACTTTCGATGGACCCTACTACACGAATTATGGGAAATATATTAAAAATGTGATTGCAATCACGTTTTTCATATATTTCTCATTTTTCATGTACTAGGGTCCATTGAAAGTATGCAACATGGGTACTCCTTGGACGAGGAATCAACTTTTTCATCCATCAAGTGTTTCTGCTCGAAATTTGAGTAAACACATAAGGAGATAAGTTGACCATAGGAGTTGAAATAATAGTTTTTTCTTTTTTCCCTCTAAAATTTGATGATGTAATCTAATCTTATTTTATTATTTCCACTATTATTTTATAATTTCCTTAGGAGGCTCATTTTAGACCTCAAAATTCCTCTAATGTGTGGGGATTCAGAGATTGTGAACACATTGCCCCACAATAATGGCAAGAAAAGCTTGTTTTGCGGGCCCATAATTGATAGGATTCTAGAGTTGAACCATCTAGGGATTAAATTTGATAGAACCTCAGAATCGGTCTTCATCAAGTGGTATCAAAGCAGGAAATGTTTTCAAGCTAGAGAAAAGCTTCCAACTACGGTTAGGTAGAAGCTGTTTCGACAATTTCACAACTATAGTTGTGGGCAGAATTGTCGAGGGAGGTGAGAAATGTGCAACAACCAGAAGAGAAAAGGGAGCTCAAGAAGGTTCTAGAGGAGGTGAATATATGATGCAAAAATACTAAGCAGAGGAGAGAGCTTGGTGCAATGCTAGTGAGGCTTGGTTGCAGCTCACTCAGTGATACATGAGGAAAAGAAGATCAAAGTGGAGATGGATGAGCTGCAACAATCACAACACATGATAATGAGATCATGAAGATTTTCAAGCATGGGAATATGATGTAGGAGAATGAACTCCACCCCAAATTGAAATTTGATTCTCGAAAGCTTCCAGAAGAGCATTGCAACATTCTACAATAGAGGACTCATTTTCCTCTGATTTTGTTAAAAAATATAAAGCCTCTAGAATCATACATGGCAAGAGAATGAGATTCCTCATGTATGAAATCGATAGGGTTGTTTTCTTTTATAGGGGTTGGCTACAATTATGTTAGGCAATGACTAGTACCAATGTGAAATGAAGTCAAGTGGTCATTAGGCCTTGCAGGGCTTTGTGTTGGAAATTGATATTTCTAATTTATTATTTAACTATAAAATACACTAGATGAGTTTTGGATGTAATATATATATTAATTGATAAAATTTGAATGATGATTACAAGGCTGAGGTGGTGCACCTTAAATAGGAGTTGACTGGCCATGCTTAATCAAAGAGACATGTCCCTTGGGACTAATGTCTCTTCATTTAACTAATTATTTGCTAATTAATTGATTATAATTAATAATTTATTTATTTAAATAATATTTAAATAATATATAATTGTTATGAATTTAAGTTCAAAGCATAGGTAGGCTTGGGTGTTGATGCAAGAAACATTCTGATTCCCAAGATGAATCTTCCTCTGGTAACCCCTTCCATTTGATGAGGTATTCCTTTATTGTCTTAGATCGTAAAACCTTTTCTTGGGTAGCGAGTATACCTTCAGGTTCAAGGACTATTCTTCCTTCTTCATTGGTCTCGGGTATTTCTATTTGTGCTATTTAATTTTTCCCTAATACTCTTTTGAAACTTGATACGTGAAAGGTATTGTGGATTTGGCAATTGTCCGGTAACTTTAACCCATAAGCTACACTAATTATCTTTTTGATTATCTGATATGGTCCATAATATTTAGGTGACAAATTATTCTTCCCTTGTTGTGTAAGTGACAATTTCTTATAAGGTTGGAGTCTAACAAAGACCCAATCTCCCTCCTCGAATTCTCTTTCAGAGAGGTGTTGGTCATCTTGCTGTTTCATTCTATTATGAGCCATGGTTAGATTTTCTTTTAGTAGGTTGATGATCCCTTGACTTTCTTCTAGGTGGTCTTTAACTGCTAGTACCCTAGAATCAAGGAGTGCAAAGTCCTTCCACCTGGGTGGCTCGTAACCATATAAGGCTTGGAAGGGTGTCATCTTAGCTTACATGTGGTACGCGGTATTATACCACCATTATGCCAGGTGTAGCCACTGTGTCCATCTTTTTTGTTTGTCTGTAACGAAACAATGAAGATATGTTTCCAAGAATTTATTAAAAATCTCGGTTTGTCCATCTATTTGGGGGTGATAGGCCAAACTCATATTGAGGGATATTCCTACTTGATGGAAAAATTCCTTCCAAAATTTTACTGTAAACCTTGCATCTCTATCGCTAACGATGACCTTAGGAAACCCGTGTAGTTTGTAAATATTTTTACAAAACACATCAATGAATTGTTTAGTTGTGCCAGTCTTTTCAATAGCCATATAGTGGGCATATTTAGTGAGCCTGTCGACTACTACAAATATTTTATCCTTTCCATCAGATGCAGGTAGTCCTTCAATAAAATCCATCGAAATCTCTTCCCACTTCTAATTTGGAATGTGTAGTGGATGTAGCAATCCCGGAGTTAGAACATTTTCGCTCTTGTTTGTTTGACAAGTATCACATTCTACAACATCTTTCTTAATTTCCTTGCTCATACCATGCCAATAGAATGACTGTCAGATGTTGTAGTAAGTCTTGTAGAATCTGACATGTCCGACTGCTAGCGAATTGTGAGACTCCTTTAGTATTTTCACCTTAAATTTGGATCAAGGTATTAGGTAAATTCTATCCTTGTACCATAAGATGTGATTTTTCCACTCGAAGTTGGTGTACTGACTGATATTGTTAATCATGGAGTCACAATCCTTATCTTTGGCATATTCAGATCGTATTTCTCCCAACCATTCCGGAACAACTATCATGGAGGAAAATGTTGTGTGGTCGTCATCCTTATGTGAGAGTGCATCAGTTACGACATTCTCCTTTCCCTTCATGTGTAATATTTCTAAATCGAAAGTTGACAACTTCTCCATCCACTTATGTTGTTCTGTTGATAATGTCTTCTGCTGAAGTAAGAACTGAATACTGTTGTGGTCGGTTCGGATTGAAAATTTACTTTCAAGAAAATATTGGTGCCACTTCGTCAAAGCGTGTATGATGGCGAGCATCTCCTTTTGGTATGTTGATTTTAAGCCTTCTCGTTTATTAAGTTTCCTGCTATCAAATGCTATAGGGTGGTTGTCCTACATTAATACAACTCCAATTCCAAAACCAGAAGCATCACATTCTACTATGAATGGTTTTGAAAAGTCAGGCGTTTCTAGTACTGGTGTGGTTGACATTACTTCAATTTTTCACAACACGTGTCTACTTGGTCATTCCACTAAAAATAATTTTTCATGAACAAATTGGTCAGGGGCGCTATTAGATGTGCATGCTTTTTTATAAAATATTTTGTAATACCCTATTAAACCTAAAAAACCCCTTAGCTTAGATATGTTATTGGGTTTGGGCCATTATTTGATTGCCTTGATTTTATTGGGATTCACTTGGACTCCTTCCCTCGATATAATATGTCCTAGGTATTCAACTTCCGTATGCCCAAACGTACATTTTGATAGCTTGGCGTAAAACTGGTTCTTTTCCAAAACAGACAACACTTCTTTTAGATGTTTGAGATATTCTTTCTAGGTCTTACTGTAGACTAGAATATCATCGAAGAAAACTAATACATACTTTTGTACATAAGGGTGAAAGAGCTCATTCATGGTTTCTTGGAAGGTGGTTGGTGCATTTGTTAATCCAAATGGCATGGCATTGAACTCGTAATGCCCTTCATGAGTCTTGAATGTTGTCTTTTTGAAATCTTCTAACCTTACTCGTATTTGGTAGTAGCATGATCTTAGATCTAACTTGGAAAAATATTTTTCACCGTGTAATTCATCTAACATTTCATCAATGAACATAATCAAAAACTTATGTTTAATAGTGATTTTTTTTAAGCCTCTGTAATCTATACATAATTGGAAAGATCCGTCCTTCTTTTTGACCAATACTACGAGTGCAACCTATGGAATTCTACTCTTCGTAATGATTCCATGCTTCAACAGGTCTTGTATTAAGCATTCTATCTATGTCTTGTGGTGACAGGGATAACGATATGGCTTAACATTAATTGGTGTTGAGTCTGGTTTTATTTCGATAATGTGTTCAATTTTCCTTTCCGGGGGTAATTTCATTGGTTGGTCTTGAAAAACCTTCTTGATTTTATGGATCAAGGATGAAATCTCTGATGGTTGATGAGTCCCTTCTGTCGATAATAATTCAAAGTGTTAACATTGTGCAACAAATGCTGGTGCCCCCTTGCGAATAAGCTTCTTCATCTGTTGAGCGGAGATGACTTGTGTTGGTGGTGCCTGAAACCCGAACAACTGATATCTCCTTCCATCCCATTTGAATCTAATGAACTATTTTATGTGATTTGTTGAATATGTGCCTAGTGTTCTTGACCAATGTACACCCAAAACAACATCTACTCCTCCTAGGGGAGCCGTATAAAAAATGGACTCCATTGCATAGTCACTTAATTGAAACTTAACCTAATGGCACTTGCCCACTCCATCTATACGTTTTCCATCAGCTACCATAACTTTTAATTCTGCTACCAAGTAAGAAAAGATGTTCAGTCTTTTTGCAACATTGACATCTACAAAGTTGTGCGTACTTACTGATTCCACTAGAACAATAACACTTTGCTTCTTGATGTGACCTTTAAGCTTCAATGTCTGTCTATGGTTGAGCTATCCCTGTGATGGCTGCTATGGAAATTTGTGGCATATCGTCTTCTGATTCTAGACTAGGGTTTGCATTTTCTTCGTTGTCCTCTTCATCAGAGTTGTCTTCTAAAGATTCCTCTTCTTGTTCAGCTTCTCAGTTGTACAATTTTTGTGTTGTACACTTGTGTCCCGTGTAATACTTGTCTCCGCACTTCCATCATTTGCCATCCTTTTTCCTTTCAACATTAGATTGTTGTTTCCCTTCATTTCGCAATGGTGGTGGGACATACTTGGTAGTATTCTCTGACGGGGTTCACCTGCCTTCCCCTTGGAATAACTGTTAGTCTTGTCATTATTGACATATGGTGCTTGTGAAGTTTATATTTGCGCTCGATAATTATGGCAGCGTGTATGGCCTCCTTAATGGTTTTGGGTTTATGCAATTTTAATTCTTCGCGAATGTAATCTTTAAGGCCATAACGATACATTTTTAGCAGCTCCTCATTTGAAAACCCTCTCTGCCTTACTGTTAATACATCCCATTCGTGAGCGTATTCACTCACTGATCCTTTTTTCTTCAGGTGAACAAATATCTCGTAGACATCATCCTCCTCCTCATCATGAAACCTTTTTAACAAAGTGTTTTTAAAGTTTTTCCAATTGAACGAGTAACCCCTACATTTAGACGACACCACAAAAACCAATCATACACTTCTGATTCTAAGTAGTTGGATGCAATCATGACCCTTTCTTGTTCGTCAAGCGGAGGGTTTGCTAGAAAAATTGCATCCATATTATTTACCCATACGACAACACCTTTAAAGTTCTTACCATCATACTTAGGTAATTCATTTTTTATTTTAAGATGGTTCTTTCCGGAAGATTGAGTATAATATTGGCTTCCTTCGAAGTGAAGTTGTGGTATTTGTTGCTTCTCATGCCTCAGGAACTCATTCTCTAGAGAAGTCTCACATTTCGGAGTCTTGGGACTCTATGTAGCTGAAGGTGGATCAGTCTCTCCGAGGCGCTGACTCATCAAGTTTTTTAAGTAAGAGATATCATTGGCCATCTAGTCCTTTACTAACTAACTTCTGAACATTATCTAGGTGTTTATTCAACTTTCTGATGTCCTCTTGAATCTTTTTCATATCGTCATTGTTGTTGCTCGTCATTTTGTTTCGATTTTTTCTTGAAGACACTAATTTATTTATTTTTATTTTTTTAATTACAATTACATATA
This sequence comes from Pinus taeda, assembly GCA_000404065.3. Taxonomy (NCBI): domain Eukaryota; kingdom Viridiplantae; phylum Streptophyta; class Pinopsida; order Pinales; family Pinaceae; genus Pinus; species Pinus taeda. The sequence goes on along the minus strand of APFE030288218.1, from coordinate 96,150 downwards.
TATTTGTTATATAATTATATATTATATGTGTATATATTATATATAACTATAACTATATAGTATATAGTTTTGATTAATTTAAATTAATACCACCCTCGCTCAACAATTAGGTCGACCGGTCCTTAGTCACGATGGTTGATCCTACCCACTGCTCCGTTATCAGACCACGATTGCAACACAGACTTGGCCACTGCAATCAACGATGGATAACACTTGGTTAGAACCTGCGTCGACATGGTGGTGTTCGATGCCGCTGAGCACATGGTTGTTTGATGGACGGTGTGTCAATGCTGTGTAAATGGTTACCACGCGAGTCACAACAAACCGTCATGGGTATACGCCGATACCTACCCAATCACGGCCTCAGACCTGCAGATGACACCAATGGCCGAGTTCTGTTCAGGCGTGTGCTTAGTCGACCACAGTGAAGTTTCTCCCCACTCTGCTCTTCTTCCACGCTACAGAGTACAGGGAACTTTGACTCTTTTGGTGATTCTTGTAGCAGAAACCATAGAGCATGCCAAGGATGGGAGCTCGTAGGGCTTGACGGCTAGTGGGACGTCTTGGGTGTCACCAGATGGGTTCCAGATCTGATACCACTGTTAGAAATTGATATTTCTAATTTATTATTTAACTATAAAATACACCAGATGAGTTCTGAATGTAATATATATATTAATTGATAAAATTTGAATGATGTTTACAAGGCTGAGGTGGTGCTCTTTAAATAGGAGTTGACTGGCCATGCCTAATCAAAGAGACATGTCCCTTGGGGACTAATGTATCTTCATTTAACTAATTATTTGCTAATTAATTGATTATAATTAATAATTTATTTATTTAAATAATATTTAAATATTATATAATTGTTATGACTTTAAGTTCATAACACTTTGGCTTATAACTAAGTTTTTTTTCTTTTAATTTAAGTATTCAGTGTGGGTTAATGTTCATGTGTGCATTTTCCTTTATACGATCCCTGTTGAATGTTTATTCTGTGTCATATTTGTTTTGTTGCTTTTGAGAACCACGAAAGTTGTCTGCGACTGCATGTAGCCATAATCAATGCAAAGAGAGATATTATGGTCAACCGTTACATCAAATAACTAAATGTAGCCTTGTATTCAATGGGGGAATGACTAGCCTCAATTAAGAGAATAAGGTAGGGAGTATTACATTTAATATTGAGTTTGTAGGTTATGAATTTCTTCTAGATCAGTTCAATCTTTCTTCAAGGCTCTCTAGATAGATTGTAGCCCCACACCTCACAACCATATAAAATATAGGGGTGACGAGAGTCTTGAAGAGAAACTTTTTTTTTTACTCCAAACCCAAAGATTAGTCATCTTAAAATTGTTTTCAAGCTCATAGTAAGATTTCCAACCTCCTATAATCCTCTTCTAAATGCTATAGTTCCAGTGGAGCTGATGGTGGATGTCAATAGCTAATATTTGTAAGAAGAAACATTCTCTAAGTAATTGTTATCATAAATGAAATTATCACATGCAATCTTTTTGGATTTAATAGTCATAACTCTAGTCTTGTCAGTATTAACAATCATACCCATCTTGGAACATTACTCGTGGAGGGTTTTAAGCTGCTTATTGAGATTGTCAAGACTCCTGGAAAGAGGAATGATATCATCAACATAAAGGAGAAGAGTAATGACTATGCCAGCAAGCTTGGGCCCTTCACAACCAACAGCTTCTAAGCATTCCTCAAGCTCGTCAATGTAAATTCCAAAAAGGGTAGGGGATGGATGCAATCCTTGCTTAACACCAATGTTACATTTAATATTAGTAGACCAACCGTCGATGGTCTTAAGCTTGGCAATAACATTCTCATCGAGCCTTTGACATAACTTCTCTTGAAGAACCGTGTCGAAAGATTTTCAAAGTCAACAAAACAACATAATAGACCAATCTTACTATTACAACAATCCTCAGTAATGGTCCTACAAGTGACAAGGTGGTTGATCGTAGAGTGATGCCTTCTAAAACCAGCTTTCCCAGTGGCTCTTTGACAATGGATTTCGAGCCAAGTGTTAATCTTCTTTTCTAGAATGAGCCCATATCGCTTGACTAAAATGTGTCTAATCATGATAGTCATATAGCTAGGGGGGACATTTGTGTCCCCACTTATAAATATAGGCATGATAAGGCTTTCCGTCCACAACTTAGGAAAGCCTTTTTTAACTGTCGGGTTGGGCAGATTGTGCAAGTGTGGGGTGAGGATGGACCTCCCAATTTTGATAATTTGAGCTTGGTACCCTTCAATATCCCTAGCTTTCCTGTTAGAAAGCTTCTTAATCTCGTATTCCACATCATCCAAAGAAAAGGTATCCCCTATCTATAGGAGTGGTTTTGATGTAGCTCATGGTGTTTGGGGACTCATAAATATTCCTAAGATAGACATCCCTTTCCTTTAAAGGAATTGGATTATTATCGTTCTATTTACGGACAAGAATGTTTCTCCAAAACTTTCTAGGCTCAACTTTAGAGAGGTTAAGGAGATGATCTCGCCTCTTGTTTATATAATCTCTTTTTCTCCTTTTGATAAGAGCTTAAAAAATCTAATCGTTACATTAATTTAAAACTCAATTATTATTTCATTAAAATCTAATTTAATTTACATTTTTACTACATTAATTTAAAAAAAACTAATTATTACATTACTTCATATCTATTTTAATAATAATAAATTAATATTGTAAAATTAGATTTTAAAATCTTATTTACCTTATTACATTAAATCAAACCTATTATTATTATTCATTTAATGAACTACATTATAAATCAATTTTAGTTAAATTATTAACCATTTAAATTAATTAATCCTTATTACTAATTATTATTACATTAATTAACCCTATTATTAAGCATTAAATAATTATCATTTTCTCTATTTTTCAAAAAATGCCGACATTAGAATTTTAGCTTTTATGATTTGATTATTATTTACCTATCTAAATATATTGATGAACTAAATATAATATTAAGATTCTTCTGTAGATCTTGTTGTAACATGATTTATTTTTGATAAGTTAGTTTTATTTTACAAAAGAGAGTATTTAAAAAAATAAATTTAAAAAAATGAATATTTGAAAAAATAGAAAATAAAAAAAATGAAATAAATCCCCATCAAAAGAAAGTCAAAAGATTTGCATAAGTATGCTTGTTTAAATGCTACTTAACGAATAAATTTCATTTTGTAATAATAAAGGTTTTGTGTGTAGTTTGTTTTTATGCCACAACTTTTTCTTCTAATCTGAATCCAACTGTTTAATCTTGATCAAATCATTTTAATTTTTTTTATTAGATTAGAGAACAAATTGAACCAAATAGTTTAATCTTGGTTGAAAACCAGAAATTAGGATATATCAGGATAAATAAAAGGTCTAATTGCTTAAATTTTGGCCTAAGTAATGATTAGATTAGGTTAAGAATAGTTGATTAATGTATTAAAGGCAGTTAGTCTAAACATGCTAGTGATTAGATCAATTTTTATTTTATCGTTAATTACCCCGATTAAGGGTGATTAACTATTGTAATTAAACATGTTTTAATGCTTTATGATCAAATCCATATGCGAAAAAATCTTTTGTCGACAAGTGCTAAAGCTCGATTGCAAATCAACGACTGCTGCCCAGATCAATGACAGGGAAGCACTTCGCACCCCCTCGCTACGAAAGGAGATAACAGCAGGGGGTGTGAAAAGTGGTTTCATTCACCCGGGCCCCACACCTACGTGTCTCCCTCTCAACGCTTCGCACCCCCCGCTCTAAACTGCTTACCACTACCCCCCCTCCGAAATCTGCTATTCTCACTCTTGTGTCTTCCAATACCACTTCAACGCCCAATCCTTCTATGCCACCTTCGTCCAATCCTTCCATGCCACGTGCCCTCCACCTATTTTCATAATTGTTCCCGCTATCCATTGCCAAATAAATTCTTTATCCGTTGCCAAGTAAATGCTTTCTCGTTACTACAATCCTTTCCCGTTAAGTTATTAATTTGTCGATTAGCCCGTTATTAATGGCTTCAACTGTAACGATAGCTTAAATTTCCCTATAAATAATCATTGTCCCCATTATAGCTACTTTTCTTATTGTTCCATTGCTTCTAAATTATTGAGTTTCCTACAAATTCGTTATTGAGCCAAGTCTGTAACCTAAATCATATCTCAGCTATCTCTACGGTTTTTTGTTATATTATCATTTCTGTCTAATATTATGTTTCGAAAGAAGAAGGAAAAATATTCCGTTTGGTCTTCTTCAACACAAGAAAACCCACAAACTCCTGATCCTCTTGACCTAGACCATATTCCATTAGCTGATCAATACTTCAAAATCACAGACACTGAGTGTGAATTTGACATGCTCGAACTACACAATTGGCTCAAACAAACAGAACTTGATTCAGAGGATGAAATAAACATATGGGAATAAAAAATTCCTCTATACATGTTTCCTCATGCTCATTCTTTCCTTGATTTGGTTATTTGGTGTCAATCCAAGTATAATCCCTTGCAAAGAACAATAGTGGTGCAGAATGGTGACATTCTGATAACCATCACTGCTGAAGCCATAAAAAAATGCTTTTGATACCTGAGAGTGATTCCCTAATCTTTTTCTCCCCTGTAGCTCTGATTGACCTATATCATAAACTTACATTCCCTCAGAGAGCTAAGATCTTTGAGATTTTTCTCCCTGAAGGCACTGAGCTTCCCAAGAAAAATCCTCCTTACTCAGCATCCATGTTTCCAGAGAGAGCCAAGCAAATTATTTCCCTCATTTCCTGCCTATTAGGCTACCCATCAGATCAATGGGTAGCTGAGGCTATCTTAGGTTATTTGTCTATCTTTCAAAAGAAAATAATCCTACCTTCATGTATAACTATAGTTAATTTTTGGTTGATGTTATGCATTAGCAACTTATGAATATCACAACTGAAGGAGTATTCAAATACTCTTTTGTCTTATTTCACATGTTTATTTTTCAACAAGGAGACAAATTTCCCATTGTTTTGCACAACCAGGATGAGCAACAAGAAGATTAATTAGTTATTCATTAAACCTCATTGTTAAAAAATAACTCAACTGAGTTCAAATTTGTAGATTTCATAGACTGTTTCATTCACCCAATAGCACAAATTTTCAGTAGTCAAAGTGAACCAAGAGCCAGTAATGAAATCAAGAGGATCTTGCACCTTAGTGACCAAGTCAGAACATGAGACTATTATATCTACCATAACTACTCAGAGATCAGAGTATATGGGTGTGAGTTGGCTCCATATAAGTTGCCAAAGTATGTTCCAATGAAATTTTATTTTTGGAATATATCAGGCAAATGATGAATATGGATGAGCTATATTTCATCTCAGGAAAGAGAAAATCATAGTTTAAGATTAAAGAATAGGTTGGGTCATTCATTTGCAACACCAGATCAACTAGCTCAGAGGCAAATGCCATACTAAAACAGATGGGTTTTCAACCCAGCTTCACTTGGTCCTACGATCCATTCAACATTATTTCATATTTAAGGGTGGAGCTTAATACTACTCATTATAATCACACACCTAGCCCTGAGGTTGAGAAATTTAGAAATCAGGAACAATGGGAAGAGAATACTCTTCAAGAAACAGAGGAACAATTCTTACCTCCTTCTACTCATCAGACTCTAGTTTCTCAAACTAAGCTTGACAAAAGGCCAGGGGAAAGATCATCATCATCAACAATTGGAGAAAAGGAATTCATCCACTACCAGAAGAAACCAAGGGTTGAATCAAAGGCTACTACTACTATTGCAACTCAAGGTCAAAAGGAGCCTATTGTCATCAATTTGGATGATTCACAGGTATCTATAAGCACTAAGGAGCTTGTAATTACTACTCCTTCTTCCTTTTATACTTCTCAAAATTTGCTAGAAATTACTCAGTCTGTTGGACGAAGTGAAACAAAGGAGTCAAATGTTTTCACTAACTTTCTTGAGATCAAGCAAAATAATGAAGCTTTAAAAGCTAATGTCTATGCACAATTATGGAAGCAAACTTCCACTTCAAAACACAGGTTACTGATAGCATTTGACAACGAGAAGGGAATAATGTAGATGGCCTTTCTGTAGGCTCAAGTACCTTTTCCCAAATGTTCTTCTGATTATAAGAAAACTATACTCATTTGATGCCAATCAGATTCCCCCAATTGACAAAATGGACATGCATAGGCAGCCTGGTGAGATGTTGTTCTCAACCATGACCAACACTGCTATGGCATTGTCTAAGCCTAAAACTACTCTGTCCAATGTGCAGTCTCAATTAAAGATTGAGAAAATATCATCTCTGGCTAAGGATAATAGGGTTAATTTATTGGAGGACTTAGTAATTAAAATAGGATATGACCCTACTGATGTAAACACAACAGAAGATATAATTAAAAGGAAGAACACATATATTGTAGCATTGAGAAAATAGTTGAAACTGCCTTCTACAGAGGACCCCCAAACTAAGGAAATAGCAGAGACCGAACAACATAAGGAAGAAATGCTCAAACTGATAATTGGGCAAAATGTATAGATTAAAAACATGGAGGAATAGATTGAGAAGTTGCTTAAAGAAAAATATCAATTTACTCAATTATCTATAGCCCCCATCACAACTATTCCTATTACATCTTCATCAGCCACAGGGGAATCTATGTCGACAATAGAGGATTTGAAAAAACTTTCACATGAACTTTTTCATCAAAAGCAAGAGAATGAAAGGCTCCATAAGAAATTTTGGACTTTGGAAGCACATAAAATAAAGAATGACAGTTTGCATGTTGAGGAAATGCAAAAACACGCAGGTTGAATAGAAGGATCGAAGAGTTGCAGAGTCAGTCACTGATGGCACAAACCTTGGCCCAAGCCAAGGAAAGCATTTGGGCAGACATTAGTCAAGCCATAACTGAAATATGACCATCCATTCAGATCATTTTTAAGTAGGAGGAACTCATCAAAAAATTTCAAGTAGCCATTGGTGAAGTGAAACAGTTACTTAAAGATAAACCAAGTGAGGCTATTGATATGATTAGAGTTCTTAATTCAAAGAGCAGGACAAAGTTGGAGAAAATACATATTTTAGACAGAACATAAACCATTTTGGAGATCAAGAAGGTTCTCCAAAATAAGAACTTCCTGACACAACTAGAAACCAAATGCCAAGCATTAAGGACCTCTGTTCAAAGGTTTCACTTTAAGTTTAATTTACTTAATTAGAGAGGATTGCCAGGATTAGTAGCTCCAAATGATAGGCTTATTAGTTTGGAGGATTACTGCTAGAAACTTTACAACATAACAACTGATAGATCAAGTTTTGCAGGCATAAAAGGGCACATTATAGGAAAGCAAGCATTTGAAGCTTTATATTTTGATTTGACCATTAAGCATGAAATAAAACATCTTTTTATAAATAATCCCACTTTTGACAAATACACAGAAGTAGATGACGTTTAGAAGAAGTTGGTAAATCTCACCATACCAAGTGAACAAATATGGGATCACTTCTGCGAAGTAATTGAGTAACTTTCATCTTCAACCAACAGACAACTGGACAACACTTTTTGGGGACCAGTCATCAACACATTCCTAAAGAATAGTGCCACCACTTAGTGGTTTTCAATTTCCTATTATTTTGTACTATTTTTGTAAAATTTTGTAAGAAATATCTCTAACTGATATTTAGTTTTGTATAAATATCTCCTCATTTGAGTTATTATGGATTGAACACTTGTATGAACTTTGGAGCAGAATTGTAATCGAGCTGGAGATTTGCTGCATTAGTAAAAGGATTCTGAATTTTCCTTCTATAGCTTGTCCTTCATGTGAGTTTTTCTTTGTGATATTCATAATGTTTTCTTCATATATTTAGTTATTTATGCAAATACCTAGGTAAGATCAAACTGAGTTTCATTCAGTCTTAAATCCCTTGTGGAGTTATAAATATTAATTAGGGACTAGTTTATGAAGCTATCTGTTATTGTAAACTCCCCTTTATCTATTAATTGCCACACCCTTTACATTTGCTTAAATATATTTTGTTGTGTAAGTAAACATCGATTACTTATTTTTTTTTTGGTAAGTAAGCACCCACAGAGGATTTGAACCAGTGACCTATCGCAAGGAGTGCCTTAACAGTACACCCATTCACCATCAATCGAAAGTCCTGTGGGCATCGACTACTTATATTCATTCTTATGGCCAATTAAATATTCTATATGAATATTTAACAAGTTATACTTCGACAAATTCTACTAATCATCCACTTTAAATCAAATTGCTATTTTGGACAAATAAACAACCCTTTTAATTAATCGTGCAAGTAAATAGGTTCAAGCACCCGTTTTCAGTTATTCATAACTAAGGTCATCCAAAAATATTTAAAAACAACCAAAATATTTTAGATGCTCTGGCATGACTAATTGACCTAGAGTCATCTCAGAGGACAACAAATCTCCTAATGATGGGTTGTGATATTTAGCCCAAAACGTCAATATAAATTTGTTTTACCACACAGGGATCCAAATACTCTCCAATTATAATTTAGTTTTAAATTAACAATAAAGGCATTTATTATTAGTTACTATTTATAAATATAAGTCTACTTATCATCATTATTGAAGGAAAATCACATCACTTGGAATAATTTGAGAGTGATGCATAATACGATAGGTTTGCACTCTTACCAAATATATTTAGATTTTAAATCATTAACTTATTTCCCTACATGAATTTATTATTATTATTATTTTAATAAAAAAAATGTTTTACAATTTATTATTATTATACTTGCCAGGGCATGGTACTACACATTCAATTTTTCTTTGACTATATTAGTTTGTCTTTGACAAAAAATTTATGTCGCTTATCCATATTTTAACCTTGTGAAATCATTTTTTGTTATTTTTTTATTTAAATTTATTTATCTTTAAGGTGATTGGTTGAGGTCTTATTATGGGTTGTTTAGTAACTTCCATTTCTAATAGTTACTAATTTTTTGTTTTTAGTTTTATTTCCTTTTTATTGAACTTTTGTTTTTCTCTTTCTCTTTTTTCTATTATTTCCATTTACATGAATTATAATTTTTTCTTCATATTTTCAATTTGAGATGACTTATTATTATATTAAAACCATATTTTTAATAAATTTGATTATGAAAATCATATATATTTAATAAAAAATAAAAGACACGCATATATATATATATATATTATATATATATATATTATTATATATATATATATATAGTTAATTTTATAATTCTTAATTTTTGTGATGACATTCAACAATACCTTGTTTTATGAGATTGTTTTTTTTTTGTGATGAAATATGTCTTTATTATTTTTAGTTTAATTAAGCTATATATAAGCTAAACGACAGGTACTAGCTACTCATGTAGCCTTGTTATTATTCATTTTTATATATATTATAAAAAACAATATCAACGTGTACACATCCTCTTCGTAAAACCAAACTTTGGGTAATGAAATGCATCCACGAGAACATAATTCAGAAGAGTTATCTTTGTAAAAAATAAACTCCTTGTAATGAATTGTCATCAACGTGTACCTAGTTAATTGAATGCCATCTTCATTAAAAAAACAAATTCTTCATGGTGAGTTTCCATTTAACTAAGACGTTGTTGATAGAGCTTCGAGACTAAAGAGGACGTACAAATTTCCTTTACTCTATAAAAAGTTAATGGAATCATTCTAAGTAAGAATAATTATATTTAATATATCACTTTATTATTACTCTTTTTATTATGTTGATAGGTGTATCAATAGAAATTAGGTTGTATATTTGCAACTATTCATGATGTTTTAATCAAAATCACAAGATACAAACCCACTCTACTACTTTGTGGACATTAATTCGTAATTTAGAACAAAAATCTCAGACATGCAAGAGGAAATAACACACATGCAACAAGTATGTTTATATTGGGAAAACAATATGCTAAAAACCACAATGCTTGCTTGCATTAATCAAATTGATAAAGATGTATTACAATTGTTTTGCTCAACTGAGCTCACCCTGCAAGTGCACAACCTATCTCTTCCCAAACACTGTTCTTTACAATGGATTCATATTCCTCCACCATTGCATCAACCCACATAGGTTTCTCTATTGCTTACTCGAAAGAGGATATCTCAGTCTCTACAAGTTCAGTCATTAGATCCATGTAGCCTGTGTATCGATCTGGTGACCTTCTCTTCCGACGCTAATTTGAAGGAGCATCCACATTCTCCCCTGCATACTGAACAAGTATGTCATCTTCCTTGGTCCCTTTTTGTCCTTCTCTAGATGGTTCATCTTGAGTGGTTGTCCCCACTCTCTTCTCCTCAATATGTGGATTCTCCACAACTTCCTAAGGCTTCTCCTTTGGATCTAAAATCTCCTCTTCTGGGGGGATCTGCAGCTCCCTCTCAAGAGAGAACCACATCACTTTCTCTTCATCATAATTTACATCAATTCACACAGCTGTCATTCTGAGGGATGGAAAGTACACATGGTAGTTGTGTGGAGTTTCTATGTCACCCAAAAATACCCCCAATTCTATCATTGGCTCTAGCTTATTCCTTAATTCTTCGAAGGCATGATAATTAAAAAAGGCTCCAAAAATATTGAAGTGAAATAGATCCAAATTTCTTCCCAAGAAAGCCTCCTCCAATGTAATTATGCCTAGAATCCGTTCTGCAAATATACTGTTGTGGTGCATTGTTCAACCCATAAATGTAGAGGTAGGCCTTGATCATGCAACATCGCCCTTGCTGCTTCTACAATGCTACAGTTCTTTCTCTCATCCACCCCATTATGTTGTGGGTTTTGGGGTGCTGTCAACTCTTGTCGAATCCCTTCTTTTGCACAAAAAAATTTAAATTCATTCAACACGTACTCACCTAAATTATCACTCATGAGAGCCTTCACCTTCTTGCCCGTATCTTTCTCGAAGAGTGCCTTGATTTATACAAACTTGGGGAATGTCTCATCCTTATTCCGTGTGAAGAAGATCCAACACCCATGTGAGAATTCATTAATAAAAATGACAAAATATTTGTGCCTAGCAGTGGAGGTTGTTGAGAAATGTCCACATACATCAGAGTGGATCCTTTCAAGAACTGCATGTGCTTTGTTATCCGGATCATGGAATGTGGATTTTATGTACTTCCCCAAAATAAATCCTTTGCAGAAATATTGTTGCTCAATTTCTCCTTTGGGGAGGCCCGTGGTTATCTGTTGCATGATCTTTGAAGCACCATGCTACAAATGGCCAAATATTTTAAACCAAATTTCACTGACATCATTGCTCTGCACCTTCTCTGCCTTTGTGCTCAATCCAACACAATCCTCCACATCTAGATTTTATAGGTTCTTAACACGAACCTCGATCTTCTTCACCAACCCCGTGGCTATGTGTCTCAGGAATATCTTTCCATTTCTAAATATCACATCATAACCATTGTCTTCCAAAACTGCAACAGAGACCATATTTTTCTTTAGGCCCGAAACGAACATGAAATCCTTGAGCCTAAGGGGGGAGCCCATCTCCCTCTGAAAGGTGAATGTACCAATCCCGATCATGTTATACCTTCCATAATCCTCCATATCGATGTGCATATGCAAGTCTTTCTCCTCCAGGTAACTGAAAAATTATTTATTCCTTGTCACATGGAATGATGCACCTAATTCCAAGTACCACATGCTCCCCATCACTGTGTTGGTCATGCATGAAATGAGGTAAAGTCAAGATCGAACTGTGAAGCCAAGGATTCACATGCTGGTCCTCCTGAGGTTTTCTTGCTTGTCTTCTTGTGTGGACACTTCATGGCATAGTGCCCGAATTCATGACAAGGAAGCATTTAATTTTTGATAAATATTTCTTCTTTCCCCCTATACTAGATTCTCATTTGGATTGAGATTTCTTACCTTTTCCCTTCTTTTCCTCTCAAGCCAATGAAAAGTTTTCTTCATCCTCGCCCTTGGATGAAGTCCCATCTCTAGTATTCCTCCTTATTTCCTCTGGTACCAAATTAGACCATAAACGCTCCCAATTTAGTAATTTCTCCCTCTCATTCATGTAATCTTGATAGCTATGACAACTCTTGGGAAGGCCTAGAAGGGATAGGGTTACCAATTCTTCTTCAGGGACATTAACATTGACCCTGCGAAGTTCATCATGACACTGTGTAAATTTTCTTAGATGCTGCAGAATTGTGTCATTCTTATGCATCTTGATAATTCAAAGTTTATTCTTGAGTGCCAGCTTCTTGTGGTCACTACTATTCTCGAACAATTCTGTCATTGCTTTCCACATTGCAAATGAAGATTATTTTCCATGGATATTCGAGACAATATGATCCCGTACTCCCTCCAAGATTATTCTAGTATACAATTGATTTTACACTGCCTTGGAATCTCCATCTCAATTGGGTAGCTTGAATTTTCTATATGCACTAGATATTTTGGGATGATTTATTAGTTAACTGGATGATCACTGAGTTTGATTGAAGTCCCACTACTTAACTGACCCTCCATTAGTTCCTCCAATAGTTGGAACTAATTTAACTGAAAACAACTTGAGATAACTGACCTTGATTTCTACAGATTACCAATCACACGTGCGAAGCTCAACTCTAACTCCTACAACTCATATTTACTAATTAAAACGGTTGACACGAGCCATGTCACACAATTTAACATCATCCAAGTTGTCTATTGATGTGGAAATTTGAATTGTCTCAATTTAATCAAGGCAAAATCAAATTGAGAATTTTCAACGCTCCCTCCTAGCAAGAAAGGGATTATCAACCACCACTATCCTACACCTGTGGAACATGACCTTCCCTCTTGACAAGGCATTCATTAAAATGTCAGCATCTCATTCCTCTATCATAATGTACTGCAACAACATTATCTGCCTCTATACACAATCCTGTAAATGGTGATACCATATATCTATATGCTTAGATCAATCATGAAAAATAGTATTCTTTGAGAGCTTGATGCAATTTTGATTATCACAATAGATCATAGTTGGATCCATCATCTGACCAAAAAATCCAACAAGTATATTTTTCATCCAGATCGCCTCACATACTGCTTGACTAGAAACCATGTATTCTGCTTTTGCCAAGCTGAGAGCCACAAATATTTGCTTCCTTTTGTACCAAGAAACAAATACAAACCCAACTCTGAAAATTCCACCTGATGTACTCTTTTGGTCTGATGTACTTCCCACCCAATTTGCATCTATGCAGTGACATAGGTTCCCTTTGTCCGTCTGTACCATAGTCCAAAGTGGGCACTGTCTTTCAGGTACCATAGAACATGCTTCGCTGTTGCTCTCAAAAATATTTTGGTTGGCCTAACCATAGCTTGGCTCAGCTGGTTAACTGTATAGCACATATTTGGTCATGTGTTCACAACATACATTAGTGAACCCACCAACTACTGCTAAATAGTTACATCCACTTCCTCACCTAAAGTGGCATCCTCTTTCCTTTAGTTGGTCTCTATAGGTGTCTCCATGGTTTTGCAACTGTCCATATGGAACATATGAAGTATCTCGTTGGCATACTTTCCCTGAGAGACAAATAGTTCCCCATCACCTTACCATACTTCCAATCCGAGGAAGTAGTGCATGAGACACATGTCCTTCATTTCAAACTCTCTTACAAGGTCCTCCTTGCAAGATCTGATCAACTGCTCATCACCAGTTAAAATCAAGTCATGAACATATGAGACAATAATCAACAATTTCCCTTTTACCAAGATATGATAGAGGTTTTCATCCGCTTCACTTTTGGTGAAGCCCAAACCAGTGAGATAGCTATCAATCCTAGTGTACCAATCACGAGGTGCTTTCTTGAGACCATACAACGCTCGATTGAGTCTACACACATGAGACTCTCGATCAAAAGTCTCAAACCCTTTTGGTTGCTTGATATACACCACCTCCTCAATATCAGGAATGTTGTTTTTACATCCATATGGTGGATCTTCCACCCCATATGTGTAGCCATAGCAAGAATTGATCTAATGAATGAGTACCTTGCTATAGGAGTCCCCTCATAGTCAATCCCCACAACTTGAGAGTATCCCTTGGCCATAAATATGGCCTTGTACTTTTCTATGCTTCCATCTGCTACTTGCTTTACCTTGAAGATCCATCTTGAACCCACAATTGATTTTTCTATTGGTCTTGGGACCACTTCCCAAACACTGTTATTTACAATGGATTTGTATTCCTCCACCATTTCATCAACCCATACATGTTTCTCTACATCTTCCTGGAAAGAGGATGACTCAGTCTCTACAAGCTCAATCATCAAAGCCATGTAGCCAGTGTATCGATCTGGTGACCTTCTCTACCTATGTTGATTTCAAGGAGCACCCACATTCTCCCTCCCTTGCATCCTACACAAGTCTCTCAAATTCCCTGGTCCTTTTTATGCCTTGTTTGGATGGTTCTTCTGGTTTGGATGTCTCCACTCTTTTCTCCTCAATTTTTGGTTTCTCCACAACTTCTTGAGGCTCCTCCTTTGGAGCTAAAATCTCCTCTTCTAGTGGGATCTGAAGCTCCCACTTAAGATAGCACCTCATCGCTTTGTCTTCATCAAATTTTACATCCTTTCATACAATTGTCATTATGAGGGATAACAAGTACACACAGTAGTTGTGGGGAGTTTCTATGTAACCCATAAATACCCCCAATTCTGTTGTCAGATCTAGCTTCTTCCTTTATTCTTTGGAGACATGGCAGTAAACAAAGGCTCCAAAAATACTAAAGTGCCACACATCTGACTTTCTTCCCAAGAAATCTTGCTCCGATGTAATCATTCCTAGAATCCTATGAGGACACTGGTTTTGCAAATAGACTTTTGCGTTGTGTGCCTCAGCCCACAAATGTAGAGGTAGGCCTTGATCATGCAACATCACCCTTTGTTGCTTCCACAATGCTATGGTTCTTTCTCTCAGCCACCCCATTTTTCTCTGGGTTGTGGGGTGTTGTCAACTCTCGTCAAATGCCTTCTTTTGCACATAAAGTTTTAACTTGATTCGACATGTACTCACCTCCATTATCACTCCTGAAAGCCTTCACCTTCTTTCCCGTTTCTTTCTCAACCTTAAATTCTACGAAAAATACACATGAGTCCAGGTACCACATGCTCCCATCACTATGTTGGCTATGCATGCAATGAGGGTAAATTCAAGCTCGAACTGTGAAGAAAAGGCTTCACCTACCGCTCCTCCTGAGGTCTTCTTGATTACCTTCTTGTGTGGACACTTCGTAGCATAGTGCCCAAATTCATGACAATGGAAGCATTCAATTTTTGACAAATATTTCTTCTCCCCCCCTGACTAGATTCTGGTTTGAATTGGGATTTAGTCCCTTTTCCCTTCTTTTCCTTTCCAACTAATGTAATTTTTTTCTTCATCCCCACCCTTGGATGAATTCCAATCTCTAGTATTCCACCTTATTTCCTCATGTCCCAAATCAAACCATAAGCGTTCCCAATTCGATAGTTTCTCTCTCTCATTCACCGAATCTTGATAATTATGCCATCTCTTGGGAAGGCCCTAAAGGGATAACCTTACCAATTCTTCTTCAGGGACATTAAAACTGACCCCGATAAGTTCATCGCGACACTGTGTAAACATGCTCAGATACTGTGGAATTGTGTCGTTCTTTTGCATCTTAATACTTTGAAGTTTATCCTTGAGCGCCAACTTCCTGTGGTCACTACTATTGTAAAATAATTTTGTCAGTGTTTTCGACATTACGAATGAATTTTCTCTTCCATGGAGATTCAAGATAATATGATCTCGCACTCCCTCCAATATTATTCTCCTCACCTTGGCTACATATTTCTTCCACTGAGCAAGGTTCTGGCTGTTTGAGGTTGTGCAACACTTGTCTTGATGTATTCTAACAATCCATTGTCATCCAATACCACCTCCATGTAATCCTTCCATCCAACAAAATTAGAGGTGCCTTCCAAGGCATACTCTCATCTTAGTCCATTGAAGGCCATTTTCTCAGCTTTGAAGAAATCCTATTAAACTGGTCTTCAAATTCGAACCTTTGAGAAACAATTTTGAATTTCCTGCTCTAATGTGAATGCAACTTTGATACCATGTAGAAATTAGGTTGTATATTTTCAAATTCTCATGAAGTTTTAATCAAAATCACAAGACACAAACCTACTCTACTGCTCTGTGGACATTAATTCATAATTTAGAACAAAAATATGAGACATGCAAGAAGAAATAACACACATGGAACAAGTATTTTTATCTGGGGAAAGTAATCTGCTAAAAAGCCCAATGCATTTTTGCATTAATCAAATGAACAGAGATGCATTACAATTTATTTGCTCAATTGAGCTTACCCTACAAGTGCACAACCTATCTCTTTGCTCACCTCTAGCCCAGACTTAGTCAAATTTTGCTTTTGCTTGAGCTCCTATTTCCTTGCATTGTTCCTTGAGGAATTAGCCCCTATTATTGAGGAAATTCCTTTAACTGAATTGTGCAATTACTTAGGTTGATATTCTAATTGCATGCAACACATGTACACTCAAGACTAGTCTACAACTGATGTTACACTGCCTTGGAAACTCCACCTCAACTGGGTAAATCGAATTCTCTGCATGCACTAGCTATTTTGGGCTCATTTATTAGTTAACTCGATGATCACTAATTTTTACTGAACTCGCACTACTTGACTGTCCCTCTACTAGTTCCTCTAACATTTTGAACTAGTTTAAATGAAAACAACTTTAGATAACTAACCTTGATTGCTACATATTAGCAATCAGACATGCAAAATTGAACCCTAACTCCTCCAACTCGAATTTACTAAATAAACTAAATGACACAAATATATGCACAAAAATCAATATTCAAGCATATTTAATTTGAACCCAGCTATAATGGATATTTTCATCACAAAAGCACAATTCGTTAATACAAACTAAAAAATAAAAACCCTATTAACACAAACACATAATTAAAATCATAATGGGTATTAACACAAACACACAATGAATATTAATTTTACAAATCTTTTTCCTATCGTTTCTTTTTCACTCATATTTTTAAAGAAAATGCTTCGCTTAAGATCTAGATCATTGGCATATATTCATCACTTAAATAATGTTCAAAATCGATGAGATTTAAAATGAGTTTAAGGATGTCAAATGTATCAGTAAAATAATGTTTAAAATCGATGAGATTTAAAATGAGATTAAGGATTATAGATTTGAGGCTTCTGCGATCAACATTTTGCGTAGTGATGTCTTCCGGAGTCATGTCATTCATGTTTTATTGTATCGACGTTTCGAACCAACCTCTGTGGTTCATCATCAGGATCAGATGTGTGAAAAAGTCAGATAATGATAGGGCAATAAATAGAGGAAAGGTTGGAATGGTAATGGGAGGATCTGACAGGTTTGATAATGTTGAATGTACAATGAAAATATAGAAACTACTTTGCTTTATTTTATGTACAGTTTAAAGATGACATACCAAAAACGAAATGTTACTTGTTTAATTAAGTTGAAAGAAATGTTAAATTTTAATGAATAATTCGATAGAGAGAGGGTTTGAAGCTTTTAATATGTTATAAAATTTTAATTAAATTTTTTTTATATACATATAGATAAGTGAATATAATGATTGTTAGGGTTTTAATATTAAATTTTAGGTTCAATATTAATCTTAGAGTTTATAATTTATTTCAATTATTAATCTTATAATTTTAAGGTTTATTATATATTCTTATGGTTTAATAATAATTATTTGGTTAAAATAAAAAATGTTAGGGTTTGTAATTTCTAGTGTTTAATAATCTCAATCTTAAAGTTATAATATTAATTAGGGTTCTATAATATCTAATCTTAGGGTTTATAGTATTAATTTTAGAGTTTTATATATTAATATTAAAGTTTTTAATATTAATCTTAGAGTTTATTATAATAATCTCAGGGTTTATAACATTAATCTTAGGGTTTTATAATCGTAATATATTAATATTAATCTTAAGGTTTAATATATCAATCTTACCAGGGCATTGCTGGTTATGGGGGAGTGATAAGGGATGAAAAGGGTTGCATACAATGTATTTTTCATTGTAATTTGGGGAAAGCCACAAACAACATGGTGGAGCTCATGGCCCTAGAGCATTGCTTAGAAATCCTGAAGAACGACAATTTGCATAACATCATAATTGAAGTAGAGTCTGAGTTGATTATGAATTCGGTCAAGAAAATCTGTTGTGGCTCGGCTCTGGAAAAAGTTTCGAGACATTGGAGGCTTCTTAAGGTTTATCAAAGGATCCAATCCCACCTTTAGAACATGAGGACCCTAAGTTTCACGCATGTGTGCCAGACTGCCAACAAATTGGCGGACATTTTAGCCAATGAAGGAGCCCTCTATGCTAAAAGCAACAAAAAATATAGATGGAAAGTGGTTCCCCAAGGTAGATTGAGGGATGAGTGTCTCAGACAGGTGAATGTGTACCGAGAACTCTATCAAAACAAGGGATACTAGTAGTTTGCAGAATTCTGGAATTAGTTGATGTACAGCCTACATGCAGCAGCAATCCTGGGACAGTATTGAAAACAACATCGAGGCCTTTGTTAGTTTTATCAGCCCAGAATGGTTTAGACACAGGGTTCTTGGGCAGGTGATGATTTACAACAAAGGGATTTCTATAAACTTATCTTATAGCACAAATCAACTCCGCTTTGGCTCTGCGGGGAGCTGGGATGGCGAGCGTGCAATTAGGAGAAATGGCGGCATTCTGATCAGAGCAACATGGCAGTGGCATGCATGTGTCTCCCCGCTAAATGGTTGGCAGTGGGTGCAATGAATCGATGATATTTTTAGTCATACTACAGTCAAGGCGGTTTTCGGGTTTTTTAGCGTCCTCAAAACCAGAAGCGGTTTTCTAGAAATGAGCCCGATGCCACTCATCGCTCAACACGTGGCTCATGGAGGAAAGAGAATACCTCCTTCATCAGGCGGGTATTCCTCTTGCTTCTTTTCAACCCGATATTCCTCTTAGCCGTTGGATCAAACAGTTGCGGATCAAAAACTTAGGTTCACGGTGCTTGTTGGTGGGTCTGGGTTATATTCTTGGCTTCGTAGTGGACCAAAAATCTTTATTAGGTGGGCTCTAATTCATCTTTGGGTCCATTTCCAGGTTTTTCGGGGACACGTGTTTTAGTGTCGTTTTGTTCCTCGACCGTTGGATCTAGGATGACGGGTCGAGCGGTTTTTTGGTTTCTAGGCTCAGTTCTCGAGCCACCAGCTCTTGTCCCAAGGCACAAAGTGATAGCCAAATCTTTGGCCCTCTTCTACCTTGGGTTTTATGTATATTATGTAATCTATTTTATAAAGATAAATGAATGGAAGGGCCGACTCTTACTTAAGCAAAAAAAAATATATCAATCTTACCATTTTCAATAACACTGTAATAATTATTGTCGCAATGTTACATAACATTGCAATTTATCTAACGTTGCATTGCCACTTTACAAAATTAGTCAACCGCATTTACTAATGTGGTTGACTATGTTTGATTGTGTTTGAAAAACATAGTCAAAGAAAGTCAACCTTTATTATTAATATTATTAATTAATATTAAGGTTTTATAAATCCTAATATTCAGAATTAAACATGTTGTGACATCGAAATGGTACAACAATCTATCCAACATCACATTCTGACATTATAAAATTAGTCAACCATATTTACTAATGTGGTCAACTATGTTTGATAGCCACCACTCTTCAACTTCAATAAAACATAATTGCCTATCACGTAGTCTAACGAGGTAGAGGAGTTGCCTAAAAAGTTATGGAAATTCCGGTGATATTTAGAGAAAATCTGGCAAGGATTTTTGTAAATCCAAGTTATAGTTGTTAAACTTCAAAATTTTAGGTGTCCTAGACGTTTTTGATGGCGTTGAATCTATTTCCACCATAAAAAACACGATTCAAACACTGCCTCTACAAGATTTTTTGAAATGTTTTTGCCCAGATTCCAACTACTTTTGGCCGTCCAGGCAATTCCTCCGCCTCGTTAGACGACCTCTTATCAATATTCATTAATATTAATGGTAAACAAGTCAACCTTTATATTCATTGTTTAGATTGTTGACCCTGATTAAACTTTGGGTTTATAATATAGAGTGTTTAATGTTAGGGTTTATTATAGGGTTTATAATACTAGATTTAATATTAAGGTTCAATATATTAATCTAGGGGTTAATAATCTTAGGGTTTTATATTAATATAAGAGTTTTATAATTTTAAGGTTTTATATTAAACCCTAAGGCTTAATATTAATCTTAGGGTTTTATATTTTAGGGTTATATATTAATCTTAAGGTTTATAATCCTAGGGTTTGTAATACTAATTTTAGTGTTTGTAATATTAGTCTTAGGATTCAAATAATATTAATGGTAGAGTTTAGAATATTAGTATTATGGTTTATAACATTAATGACAGGGTTTATAATATTAATTCCAAAATTTATAACGCTAGGATTTACAATATTAATCCTAAGGTATATAATATTAGTCTCAGGGTTTAATATTAATCTTAGGGTTTAGAATCCTAGGGTTTATTAAATTAAACCTAAGGTTTGATACATTAACCTTATGGTTTATGGTATTGATCTTAAGGTTTATGATATTGAGTTTTATAATGTTAGGGTTTATAATATTAATTTTAGGGTTTCTAATCTTAGGCCTTATAATATTAATTTCAGGGCTTAATATATTAAACTCAGAGTTTAATATATTAATTTTAGGGTTTATAATATTAAACTTAGTGTTTATAATTATGTTTTATAATGTTAGAGTTTATAATATTTAGTTTAATATTAGGGTTTAATATTAATACTATGATTTATAATATTAATACTAGGGTTTATAAAATTAATTTTAGAGTTTATAATCCTAGGGTTATATATTAAATCTAAAATTAATATTATTATAATATTAAAATAATATTATATATTAATAATATTAATATATTAAATGGCCCCAAGGGTTAGCTCAATCGGTCAAGTCGGGGCTCGCCAATGGGAGGTCACAGGGTCGAATCCGAAAGCTCTTGGGGTCAGGTCAGTAAATAGGCCGAGGGTGTGACCCCCTTCGGTGGGTCCACCCTAGCGTTGTCCGATCTTGGACGTAGCGTACCCGCTGACTCATGGGTAACCGTGAACTAGCAGTGAAAAAAAAAATATTAATATATTAATCTTATAATTATTAATATATTAATTTTAGGGTTTATAATATTAATATTAGGGTCTGTAATCCTAGGGTTTGATATATTAAACTTTGGGTTCAATATATTAATCTTAGGGTTTATAAACTTAGGTTTATAATATTGGGTTTTATAATGTCAGGGTTTACAACATTTGGCTTAATATTAGGGTTTAATATTGTGATGTTGGAATGGTACAAAAATCTATTCAATGTCGCATTGTGATAAACATTGTCTCAATGCGACAATTAATCTGCCAGTCATTGTCTTAATGCGACAATCAATCTGACAATCGTTGTTGAAATGTTACTTTGCATTGCAATTTATTCAATGTCGCATTGTGACATTACAAAATTGGTTTTAACATTAGGATTTATAATATTAATCTTAAGATTTATAATCCTAGGGTTTAATATATTAAATTTAGTGTTTAATATATTAATCTTAGAGTTTATAATATTAATCTTAGTGTTTATAATATTTGGTTTTATAATGTTAGGGTTTATAATATTAGGGTTTAATATTATGATATTGGAATGGTACGAAAATCTATCCAACATCGTAGTGTGACAAGCATTGTTGGAATGCGACAATTAGTGTGACAATAATTGTCACAATGTTACATTACATTGCAATTTATTCAAGGTCACAATTGTGACATTTCAAAATTTGGGTTTATAATATTGTGTTTAATAATAGGGTTTAATATTAATCTTAAGGTTTAAAATATTAATCTTAGCATTTATAATATTAATCCTATGGTTTATAATCCTAGGGTTTATAATTTTACAATAATATTATAATATAATAATATTATTAGTATAATTATTTCCTCGAATCTGGGTGACCCAATGGCCTGGGGCTCTCATCCCAAGGGTACAGACATTAGCCACCACATGACTCACCTTCCACACCAAGTGACGCTCACAACATTCACTCCCCCTATTGCGCGTCAATTGCCATCATACAAGACTCCTCTACTCTCGTGCCCCAATGTTAAATTTACCTTCCCCATGTTCATTCCTTTCTCTAGGATACACTCTCCCTCTATCATTCTCCTTAGCTCTTTTCCCAGTTTCATATCTACAATTTTGTTCTATGACCTTTTGACCATGAATCGTGATAAGGAGAGAGGTCGACGCCCCAACATAGGAATATGAAAGGGGCACCACCCCATCACCTAGCGGAATTCTTGACTCCATATGTAGGGAGGTCTTGGCTATGGAGGAAGTTGAAAGACGCAGGGGCCGCCCAATGCTTTGGGCACTCAGGAACCTCCTTGCGTGTCAACTGAAGGAGTGTACCCAAGAGAGAATAAGAGTTGTTGGTAGGGTAACAGATCTCTTTGTTCACCAAAGTCACTTAGTCTCCTCTCTTAGGTGGCTAGTCAGAGACTTTCGTGTGGAATTCCCACCCAACATTCCCCCCTCCTCCTCCCGAACTCCTTCCCCCTCCCATTTTTCGCTCGTTGGATCCTCCTCCTTGCCCTTTCCTTATGCTCTCGTGACCCATCTCACCTCGCCAACCTCCCGTCCCCTCGGTGGTTGATGCACCCTCCTCTCCTCTTTTCCCTAACCCTTATGGCTGTTATATTCTGGAGGAGCATCTAGCGGACATTGTTAACATGCAGGCTCATGGCACTGTTCAGGTGCATTGCAATTCTAACGTGGCCACCATGTCGTTTCAGTGCAACAGAATTTAGCTATCAATGACATGACGACTCTCAGGTAGGTTTTTCCACTACAATATGGCCACTCTTCAAGTCACTTCAGTTCTATCTTTTTGAAGGCGGACAACCTAGCGCCCCAAAGCTCTTTGACTCGCTATGCATCATTTTTGTCATTTCATGCAACAATTATGTATTTTCTATTCTCAGAAGCATGATTTTGGTCAAAAATTATCTTGTTATGCAAATTACAATGTTGCAAGGCTATAGTTTCTCTTTCTTGAAATAGAGTCCTTCCGCTCCTCATCTCTAGTTTCCTCCTTCAAAAGCAGGAAATGCACTCTTAACTGTATTTTTTGTAACTTCTCACTTGTTAATATAATATGAATATATTTACTTAAATAATAATAATAATAATAATTATAATATAATATAATTACTATTTATATATAATTATATATTAATTATATATTAATATTAAATTCTTATTATATACATTTATCATAAACATATATGAACTCTTATACGTATGACAATCACATTTATTAATATAATTTATTTTTATTATATATATTTTGATATGAATTATTTTTCATTTAACAAAAAATTTAAATCTATTTAATATCTATAATGTTTTAATTTTATATGTGTGATAAATTTATTTTTAGGCCGATAGGCCTTTCCTTTGAAAGGGAATTTCGTCGTCCTTTTCTTTGTAAGGTTGACACCTGGCGTCCATATTAAGCGGCCATTCAGCGGGAAATCGTGCAATTTATGTTCATTGTTATTTTTATTAATTCATGAACCTGACATCTGTCCAATTCAGTTCTTCCTGTTACGCTTGTCTTACACTTGCCAGGGTCGATCCCTGCACCTTTCAAGCAGATCCTTGCACCTCTCCCCAACTCCGAAACACACCTTTCATTTCTCCCTTGGCCATTGGCGCGCTGCAACCTCGCTCTTCTGGTGCTCGAGGTGAAACCTACACTAGCACACCACAGGTATCTTTTTCCTCCTCCGACTTAGAAGCACAGGGCACAGTAGTTTCTGCAGGCGAGCAACTGGCAGCTAGAGGAAGCAATCCAGTTATGCAATGCCCATAACCATGGTCAGGGCCGAGCTCGTGGAACAATATTTTTTTTATCCTTGCAGGTAAGCCGTTCTTTCCCCTTATTATGGTTTAAATTCTGCTTCTTTGTTTTGAGATATCGGAGTCATTTCCCTTGGTTCGGCTGGCTCTCGGAATCGGACCTGGAACCTTGTCTAGTCTACGAGTATGGCCTCTTGTTTGCCCAGAACGAGCTAGAAACGAAGGATATTGCATTTTTCAACCATGAATTTTTGTAGAGCATGGGGATTGGAATCGCAAATCACAGGCTGGAGATTTTGAAGTTAGCCAAGCGTGAGCGGGGGAAATCGATTCCGTAACGAAGCGCCGCATTCGAAGATTTGTTCACGGTTTTCTCCGCCCGCCACCGCCTTCGGAGCCGACACTGTATGTCTCAGCTTCAAAGGTATTTTGCAGAGGAAATCACAGTTGTAGGCGCTTGGGCGGGTTACCGCCTACTCTGGCTCTCAAGAATGGGGAGGCGGTGGTTTTTTGGCGCGAGGATGCCAAGAAGAAGAAAAGTCCCTTGAGATTGAAAGCCGAGCCAGAGGATTTTCGCGGCTGTACTCCTCAGCGTAATGATCGAGTTTCGCCTGTTAATAGTGGCTTTCTTGCAGCGAATTTGTTAACTCTATTTTTAAGGCTCTAGGGTTTTATGAAATATCAGGCCTCTGCAACATTCATTCCTTCTTCTGGGGTTCCAGTATCTTGCGGCACATCCAACCATTCAAACCATGGCTTTCTGGAGGTGAAGTTCTGCAATGAAACCCTTGGCAAGGATCCAAGCAGGTTAAGGATATTGGGGTCTGTTTTTTGTTAACCACTGGTTATATGCTTTCCTCACCAATGGCGAGGGTCTTATTGTAGTTCAACCAGTATCCTCAGGAGCGTACTTTTCTGTGGGGTCTACTCTGTTGCCTATGTCAAGCAATGGTTGTAATTAGCCTTGGCTACTGGTGAGAAGTCCAATAGGTTGACCCAATTAACTTACTGGTTACAAGTTATTATTATTATTTTGCTTCTGGCGCTTCCTTCAATAATTTGCCTCACAAAGTTTACAAAAGTTTTTGGCCTTCCTTCGACTATTTCACAGGTAATATGATTACCTTTTCTTTATTATGCATTACTAAAAATGGATCTTACCCTTTTATCAACAACTTTCACTAATCCTATTTCCTCTTCCATGTGCAGCAAACCATTAACTTACTGGTTACAAGTTCTTATTATTATTTTTTTTCCACGGGAAGAGATTCTAACGCTTTCCTTCCATAATTTGCCTCACAAAGTTTACAAATAAAATTATTACCTTTTCTTTCTTATGCATTGCTAAAATTGTATCTTACCTTTTTATCGACTATTGGCTATCCTTATTTCATCTGCCATTTGCAAGTCATTGCAAATTAATTATGTCTCGAGCGAGTATTTTCAACTCTCTTCTGTGAGTTTTCCAAGTTCTCTTGCTGACCCCATCCCCTTGTGTCACAGGTCCTATTGGCCATCAAACCATTAATTGGGGATTTCAACCAATCCAGCCACGTTAGGCAACACTTTCTTTTCTCTGTGATGGGAGTATGAGGGTTAGAGACTAAATCATTTTGGCTTTTTCTTTTTCACGAAATTCCTAATCTCAGAGTTCAGCATTTAAACAGTGACTTCTATGTAAGTATCAACATTCTTTGATCACGACGCTACAAACTTATAGGCAATTTATTTAATATTTTGTAACCCAACCATTAAACAATGAATATAACAGCTGGGGTCAAAACCCTCTTCAACTGAATGGATTTAAAAGTTCTCATTCGGTTCCTGGATTCAAGAATTATATCAATATCGTTTTTATTATTTATTCTGCACTCATATGGTTGGAAATGTACGCAACAACCACCAAGTCATTTACTTTCGGTTCTCTTTTGTTCCCTGTTGCAAAGAGGGTTTTCACATTTTTCTGCATTTGTAAATATTAACTATAGATGGTTTTCAGAGCTCTGGGTCTCAGGCCTTTTGCAGTTTGGTTTGCCTTTCATAATTTTTATGTAGAACTTTGATTCTGTATCACGTAGAACTATGATTCTGCAAGTACATTTTCATTGTTGGCTTTGTAAATATTTTTCCTTAGCAATATGGGTTGGACAAGAAGGGTGGAGAGAAAAATATTGTTGTTTTTGATCTTGATGATGGCACATTTGATGTCAGCGCTTTGACTATTGACAACGGAGTTTTTGAGGTTTTTGCTACAAACGGTGATACCCATCTTGGAAGCAATCTGTTTGAACTTTGTATGGCAGTTTTACATTACGAATTTGAATAGGTGGTTATTATTGACTTTTTTGGTTGGCTTTCGAGCTTTGAACTTACCGGATGTACACTAATACGCAAGTGAGGACTTTGACCAAAGAATAATGGAATATTTCATCAAATTGATCAAGAAAAAGCACGGAAAGAATATTAGTAAGGATAGCAGAAATGAAATAAGACATTCAATGTGCTCCTTGTAATATAGGTATAAACAAAACATCTAAAAAAAAGTAATTGCACAATGATCCAGTGCAAGAAAACAAGGTTTTTCACAAACCAATTAACTCTTTTATAAAATTCAACAATTCCAATTTAATAATCCTATCGGCCTCTCTTTGTACCTTTTGGGACAATTGCTAGTATAATATTCACCAGGATGTTAGTGGTTTTTCATTCAACCATGATTTAGGTGAGAAGGTTTGGTAGGATTTTAATATTTATATGTAAATCCACGTGTACATGTCCTATTCGTAAACAACAACCTTTCTCATAAATTGTATCCACGTATACATAATTAAGAAGAGTGTTCTCTTCGTAAAACACAAGCTCTGCAGTGAATTGCCATCCACGTGTACCTAATTAAGAAGAGTGTTCTCTTCGTAAAACTTAGAGTCCCCCTAGTGAATTACCATTCAACTAGAACGTTGTTGATAGAGTTGGGGGATACAAGAGGCAGTGAGAATTTCTTTTGAAAAGTTAATTGGTTTACTCTATAGAATGAATGGATCCATGTACCTAATTGTAGGTCATCAAGTTTTTTTTGGTTGAATTGTTCTTTTTTATTATTATATCACCATAATACTTTCTTCTGTATTATTCTCATATATATATATATATATAAATTTATTTTGGTATGGTTCATATTTTATTTTAATTTAGGGGATAGTAATTAACTAAATAATGATTATTTAGCTTTTATCATTTTTTAAAAGCAATATTTTAATTTAGTTTGATGATTTTTTATTAAATTTTTTCCTTTTACTTATTCATCAAACTTATTCTTTGTATAGATGTGAGATATAGAAATTATATTTTTTTGGAAGTAGATTGAAATAGATTAGAGTGCTCATAAGGATATTATTCAAATATCTTTAAGCCGAGAAATCAATCTTTAACACTATCATTCTTATTATAGAATTTTTCACAACCCCACTTATTATTTCAATGAACTTTCATGTGATAATTATGTTACACAAGTTTCAGATGGATGGTTGACTCATACACTAGTCTTTGTATATATCCATATCTTGTTTCAAGTCATATATGACTCATACATTAGTCTTTATATATATCCATATCTTGTTTCAATTCCTAAGTCCTAACAGGGCAAGCAAAATGTGGGATGAATTTGGTAATGTGAGAGCCTATTTATTACGTCATCTCATTGACCTTGATATCAATAGACCATCCCCTCATATATTTTTAATGAATATTCCTAATATCTCAAAGAGAGAGATAAACAAAGGTATTTGTTTTGAGATTTATATATTCTTTGGTCTAGATGACTTGAGATTGGAGAGCCTCTTTCTTCTAAGCTTAAACACTACTTACACTTGCAATTCTAGATTAATGTCACGTATTGATATATCCCATCATATCACTTGAGAGCACTGTATTTTTTTAGATAGTTCCTCAAAGCTTGAGAATAATGATTGTTTTGTATTTAGAGTCTCTACCAACTATGAGATCAATAAAAACATCTTTCATTTTCTAAAAGATTCACTTAATTCTCTCTAAACACTCATGGCTTGTGAGGGCTTGAGATGTTTATCCCTCTTCGAGAGATGTTCAACCTTCATCAAAAGCTTACTAGAGGTTAGTTTACCATATATTAACATGCACCAAGTTGATTACCTCTTACTTTCATCTCTTGAACAATATTAGGAAGTGGTCTTATGACAAGCTTCGAAGCTTACATAATAGAGCCACAAGGCATCATACACCCAATGGTTTCCATGGCATCATGCCCATCACAAATTTATTTGTGGCCTTAAATGTTAGGAGTGCATCTCTAGAGCAATAGGTATTGGTCTAGGGAACCTCCTTTCTCTTTTAAACCGAAATGAGAAATTCTTGAGAATTGGTAACTTTGAAAGATTGATTTCCAAGTTTACCTCAAATATAACTATTTTATAAATACCAAAATAGGCCAGTTATAACATGTCCCCAGAGAATTGAATCCACACAACAAGGGTAACAAATTGTTCACCAAGCCACTTGAGCGAAGATCCTTTGACCTAGAGAAGCTCTTCTTAAACTCCAGCTTATAGCATTAATAATTTCCAAATATTTTATTTTTTTCTTTATTTTGGGTTTTTTTAATATTCCTTGAAGTGTGCATTTGTTTCCCATCCATTATCTTTACATATTGTATTTTTTTTTTTTTTTTTTTTTTTTTATAATTCCATAAACCACCTTAGTCATTAACAAACAAATGTTATCTAAATTAAATTAGATAATATGAATGACACTTTGTAGAGTACCATGATATCTAATCTAATGCATGATGCAAACATATTAATTTTATTACCTTAATTTTCATACTCATCATTGTCAATATTATTAAGCTATTTGTAAATTTAAATTGATTTTTTAAACTATATTTAAGTTTTTATTTGGTTTCTTAATTCCATATCAATGTTATTGAACATTTATAAATTTAAATTGATTTTTTAGATATATTTAAGATTATTTTTTTTATTATTTTTAACATGTTAAATATTTAAACAATAACCAACATATCTAAAATTTCAAAAAAATTTAATTTATATCATAACTAACTTTTGGTTGATTATTTTATCTTCATCTGAAACATTTTTTAAAAATTCAAAGTTTATGTTTTGATATATTTAAATCAAAGTTATGTTTAAAATTCAAAAGATTAATTTTGTATTTAATATCATCTATACTTTGAAGTAGCTATATCAACTTTTCATTGATTATTTTATCTTCTATTTATTTATTTATTATTATTTTATCTTTATCTAATTTTTATTTATTTTTAAATCAAAGTTTACAGTTAAGTATATTTTCATTCAGAGTAGTAGCCTTGTCAATACACCAACTATCTATTAACAAACACATATGTAATCGATTAATAATGAAGTGGGTAATGAAGAGTACAACTTAGTTAGGGACCTTAGGAACTACAAATTAAAAAATATTTCTCCCCATTCATATAACAATCAACACTATAGTTCACAATGCAATGTCCCATGTTCCATCTATTATATCATGTTTTGAATATTAACAATTTTTGTAGGTTGTATTTTGTTTTTGCATTCTTTTGTTATTTGTAATTATTTTTAACTATATTATTGGATTTGAAAATTTATTATTTTGTATTGCATTTAATTAACAAGGAAGTGTTAAATCAAAGTTTAAAACATTTATAGGCAATGGCCATGCACTCTTCTAATGATTAATATATATGATTTCTTGTGATTACACTTAATTGAAAAATCATCAACCTATATTATGTTGAGTTCCAAGTTGCATCGCAATTATTTTTAACTACATTATTCGATTCGAAATTCATTATTTTGTATTGCGTTTAATTTACAAGGAAGTGTTAAATTAAAGTTTAAAACATTTATAGGCAATGGCCATGCACTCTTCTAATGATTAATATATACGATTTCTTGTGATTACACTTAATTGAAAAATAATCAACCTATATTATGTTTTTTTTTTTCACAGGAACGATTATGGATTGTATTAATTGAATGACCTAAATGCCAGATTTCTGATTACAATGGCAGTGAGCCAGATCCAAATAGAATCAACCTCCTGAAGTATTGTGGGGCTTGTATTCCGCTTCCAGCTCTTTTTGGGTTTAGCAATGTAGTTGATTTCTGTGATTTTCCCAAGCTTGAATATACAAAAAAACTGATTTAGTATCAAACAATAAAACATATCAGCTGAATTGATTATGGAATTGGATCCCATGTTTCATCCCCATCTCTTATCATTGCCCCGACAGGGAGAAGAGCAGCTTTATTAGCTTCAAGATCTGCTTCTTTGTTGTTGTCTCTCAGAACATGAAAGTGTTTTAGGTTTTGGAACAGCTTCCCCAAGCTTCTGATTCTATGTATCAGCCTTGCTAATCTTAAGTCCCGAGGGGTAGAATTGGTCACCATGAGTTTTATAATCACTTGGGAGTCCCCAAAAATGTTTGCCTCCTTGATTTCTAGTTTCAAGAGCAACTTGAGACCTTGGTAGAGGGCCAATGCTTCAGCTTGAATGCTGGAGTTGATCCCCAGACCCCAAGTAAAGCTGTGGGTCCATATGCCTTCAGTGTTTTTAACAGTTCCTCCTGCCCCAGCATTGCCCGAATTTCCTTTTGCTACCCCATCAAAGAAGAGAGAGTGCACTTTTTGGTTGGAGATCCAGTCTTGAAAATCTTCCTTATTTTTTCCCCTTATTTGCCATTCCTCAGGAGAGAAAATGTTTTTGACGGCTTGGCGAAATTGCAGATTTAAAGAGTTCCCCTAAACAATGTCTAGCTGATTGAGATTCGAGTTGTCTTTTTGATCTCCCAGGCATTCTTTTAACTGGAACTTTATCTTAGCCACTACCACCTTGACATCGTGCTAGATGCTTCTGAAAATTCTGTTGTTTCGCTCTAGCTAGATCTGCCAGCAGCAAATTTTGAGGAGAGAAGACCAAGCCGCTTTAATCACTTTGTGTTTGGGGGGGGGGGGATCGGGATATTTGTTCTGCCAATTAGTGAAAAGATCAGTTATGGAGACAAGGAGATCGAAATTGGGGTTCCAATGGTCCATCCGCTCTCTCCAGACCTGCACAAGGAAGTTGCATTTTAAGACGAGGTGCGTGGCACATTCCACATTCTCTCTGCACAGGGAACACCTGGACGGGCCATAGAATCCACGCCTCTGCAGATTGTCATCGGTAAGTATTTTTCTGTGGCATAGGAGCCAACAGAACATGTTGATTTTGGGCAACGAGGGGATGCCCCAAACTGCCTTCCACGGAGCCGGATCAGGAGGGACGTTTGGAATTAAGGCGAGATTCGCGTAGCCTTGGGCAACAGTGAAACCTGTAGTTAAAGTACCCCAGCCACGCCTGTCTTTTCTGCGGATGTGCAAGGGGGCAATTCCATTCAGCATATCGCGGAGGCAGATGGAGTCCCAGAGGAGATCCGAAGGTAAGTCGATCAAGCTCCAGCCAGCCCAACGCGTCCCATCCCAGGTGGATATATCCCACAACGTGGATTTTCCTGAAGCAGTCAGCCAATCTCTCAGCACCTTCATGGAGGGACAGTCACCAATTAGATCGCGATCCATGATGCGATCGGTCCAAATATTAATTTTTTTTCCATTTCCAGGGATCCAGTAAGCCTTGGAGCGGATCAAAGGGGAAACTTTGGAGCAGAGTGTAGCAAATGGAGAGACGCCTTGGGGGAGAGGCCCATCTGGACATCTAATCCTCTCGCCTTTGAAGTATTTCCTCCAAAGCACTAGCTGGGCCCAGCCAGGCTTGGGCGCGATAATTTTCCAGAGGAGCTTGGCTCCCATGGAAATGTTCTACAGGGGTAGTTTCTTGAAGTTTAGACCTCCCTCCATCTGAGGCTTGAGGACAGTCTCCCATTTAACAAGAGGGATTTTCCTCTCATTTTGTTTGCCTCCCTTCCAAAAGAAATTTTGAATGTGCTGGTCCATTTTCTGAAGAATGCCGATTGGAGCTAGGAGAACTAAGAACTGAAATAAGGGGACACTACTGAGAACGACTTTGATAAGGACTGACTTGCCCGCAATATTTAGCCAGTTGAATCCCCATGCCTGGAGTTTGATCTTGAATTTTTCTACTTGAGGAAGCCAATCCCTGCTATAGGCACGCTTGAGAAAGATAGGGAGCCCAAGATACTTAAACGAGGTCCATACTGAGGAGGCAGCAAATCCTAAGCATCTGGAAATGGAACTAAGCAGAGTGGGCGTGGTATTCCAATAGTAAATGTGGCACTTTCCCTTGTTGAGACTACTTCCAGACGCCATACAAAACTCATCAAGAGCCTATTTGAATATATTGGCAGAGTGGATCAAAGTAGCCCCAAGAAGCAGGGTATCGTCTGCAAACAGGGCATGGTTGATGTTTTGGACTCCCCTCGCAATGTAAATCCCTGAAATATCCTGCTCTTGCATTTTTTTATTTAAGTGGAAACTGAGAATGAAGGCTTGAATAACAAACAAAAGAGGAGACAGGGGGCAACCCTGCCTTAGTCCTCTTGAAGCTTTAAAAAAACCAGTAGCTCTGCCGTTGACTAGAGGAGCAATCCATGGCTCCGAGATGCAAGCCCGGATCCAGTTTATAAAGCTCTCCCCAAATCCAAATTTTTGCAAAACATTCAAGAGAAAGATATGTCTAACACGATCAAAAGCATTTGCTAAGTCCAGTTTGATAGCCATACCTTTTTCCTTGCGTTGCTGGCTTGAAAGGATTGCCTCTTGAACTAAAATGAAGTTGTCCACCAGCTGTCTTCCATGGATGAAGCCCCCTTGATTCTCTGGAATGATTTTAGGGAGAATATGCTTCAGCCCGTTAGCAATTATTTTGGTGATCAATTTGTAGCCAGTGTTGCAAAGAGAGATGGGATGGAATCTGTTGAAGGAGTTGGTGCCCTTCTCCTTGGGGATGAGAGCAAGAAACGAGG
Source organism: Pinus taeda (assembly GCA_000404065.3). NCBI lineage: Eukaryota > Viridiplantae > Streptophyta > Pinopsida > Pinales > Pinaceae > Pinus > Pinus taeda. Next base: position 63,096 of record APFE030288218.1, on the reverse strand, counting down.
AATTTGTACTTCCTCCAATTTTCTAACAGGCTTGCGATTTTTGGACCATTTTATAGAGATCTTTTCCCACAATGTGCCAGCAAGTTTGGAGAAATCTGGCGGAGAAACCATCAGGACCTGGGGCTTTATCTAGGTCCATGGTAAAGAGAGTGCTCTTGAACTCGTCCATGGTGACTTTGGTTTCTAGATGGTGATTCATCTCAGCAGAGATTGAAGGGGGAACCCCGTCCAGAAGACAAGAGTTTTGAGTCGCATTCACCTCTTTGCTGTACATATTTTTGAAGTGGAGAAAGGTTGCTTGTTTGATGCTTGCAAAGTCTTTGTGAATGATAGATTCTTCTTTAATTTCAGCTATGGAGTTGAAACATTTTCTGGCTTGAGCTTGCTTGTGAAAAAATGAAGAGTTTCTGTCTCCTACTTTGAGCCAAAGACAACGAGATTTAATCCTCCATGATTCCTCTTCGACCAAGCAGGCTTTATGATATTGTTGTTGGAGTTGGACCTCTTTATCAATAATTTCTCTAGACATGTATGCCTCTTCTGAGAGAAAATGATGGGCGTCTAGCTGACTTTGGAGATTTTTCCTTTCAACTGCTGGGTTAGGAAGAGTTTTGGCCCAGCACTTTAGGGCAGATTTCACTCTTCTGAGTTTTTCTTCCCATATGTAGAATGGAGATCCATTGACTGGCTAGGACCAACTTTCCTTGACTATCTGCAAAAAGCTGGGTTCCTTGATCCAAAGAGGGCTAAACTTGAAGGGGATGGGGCCAAGATCAGTGTGAGCCCGGAGATCGAGCTTGATAGGATTGTGATCAGAGGTGCTACATGATAGGATATGCATACTAGCATCTAAACCAAGCAAAAGAAAGAAACTTTGAACAAAGAATCTATCCAGCCTTGCTGCAATGTGGCCAGGGCCTATTCTTTTATTTGACCACGTGTACTTACCAGAAACAGGCTTGATATCTAACAGATCCCAATCTTGAAGGAGATCCTCTGCCCATTCCCTTGATGGATCTCGCACAATGCATCCTCCTCACTTTTCTGAAGAATGCAGCGTGAGATTTAGGTCTCCTGCAATGATGACGTTTTCTAGATTGCCCAGATTTTCTTGGTTTCTTATTGAATCCCAGAAGGTCTTTTTTTCTCCAGCATTAACCGGCACATAAACATTGAAGAGGCAAAAAGTTTCTTTAGTAACTAGATGCTGCATCTTTAGCATCAACCAGTGAGTATTTGAAATCTCAAACACTAGCGAGAACCTGCTATCATTCCAAAGAATACCCAACCCTCCAGAGGCTCCTCGAGCTGAGACAGTTGTTGCTTTACTCTTATTCCATAGTTTTTTACTTGATTGGAGGAAGTTTGAATCCTCCATCTTAGTCTCCTGGAGAAGGAGTATGTCCGGGGCTTCTAATCTTATTAAATTTCTTATAGCCTCTTCTTGATTTTGCTCCCCATAACCCTACAATTCCAAGAGATTATTTTCATTATTTACCTTTGCTTTGCTGGGCTCCCTTGGAGCCTTGATGCTGGTTTCTTGCCATCTTCGGCTTTTTTGCTAACAACCACTCCAGAGTTGGTTGGTTTCCCTGTAACTTGTCCTTGTACGTTTCGTGCTCTCTTTTCTCCCGATCTGTTTTGTGCCCTCTTGTAGATCTCCTTACAGAGGTTTGGGAATCGCCTATTTCTCCTTCCTCCTCCGAGTCTTCCGATTCTTGGTCCTCTTCCTCAACTTCGACGGGGATTCCTTTTGAGCTTTCTGCAACACATGTATCCTTGGAAAAGATAGGTAGATTACCTTTTTCTGGAGTCATTGTTTTTTGGACCATGACTTCATGGGTGTCCTCTGGTTGTGAGATAAGAGGATTGAACTTGTTTTCTGGGGCAGCCTTGGGCGGGATCTACTGTGCAGGGCCCTGATAAGGACCTTTGCCATTAGTGCCTCCCAACTTCCGTGTCTTGGAAGAATTTTTGGATCGTTTGACTTGGTTCCAGCCGTCCTCCTTCCCTTGCACAACTTCATTGATGGACGGGCAGCTTCTAGCAAAGTGGCCATAAACATGGTATTTCCAGGATTTGAAGGGCAACTGTTCATATTCTAGTTTCTGCACATGCATCCAACTTCCTACCTTGATTTTGATGGCCTCTGGAGGTCCCACCTCCAGATCTACCTCTATGTAGATCCTGGCACAATCATATTGGTCCTTGTTATTCGCTTGATCTATGAATTTCCCCAGGGAATTTCCAATGTGCATCAAAGAATCCCAATTCCAGCAATGAACTGGGATATTTGGAAGTCTAACCCACACTAGGATAGCTTTGGGTACATCTACTGCTGGATCGAAGTTCAGAGTCCATTTATTCAGGTACAAACCCTGAGGGCCCATGAAGTAGGGGCCATTTCGAAAGATCAAATCTTTGTCGTCCTTTGAAGTGAATTCGAAGAGGAAGAATCCTCACCCCAGAAAGTAAGAGGTCACACTTTCTTTGATCAACGACGCCCAGTTTCTATTGACCCAACTCTTAGTGGTTTTGGGGGATGGCCATAGTCCAGTAAACTGGCCGATGAGAGCTCGCTCAGACAAAGACAATGCAACCTGAATTGGGGTTTTCGAAGGAAGAGAGGTCTCTGGAATATCATCCAGTTTCTTGACGAATTCAACAACTTCAACATTCTTCTTCTTTGGGAGTCCTTCCAAAAGCCGGTTAAAAGCCTCAGCTGATGAGATCGGTGGAGGGGGAGGGGAAATAGGCACTTGGGGAGTGCCCAACACCTCCATGGACGCAAGGCCAAGGGGGAGCCTGCCAAAATCAAGCAGGGAACAGCTCAAACCTCCATGGACCAGGCCGACCGCAGGGTGGAGAAGAGCCCCGCGCGGACACGCCCGCAAGGATCTAGGTGGCGGACTGTGGGCGCACGCTGTCTGCAAGACGAGCGAGGAGCGGATCTCAAGGGTTAGCAGAGCAGGGGCTGAGATGCAAAGCTGCAGCCATTCTCCATCAACCTATATTATGTTGAGTTCCAAGTTGTACGCAATTATTTTTAACTACATTATTCGATTCGAAATTCATTATTTTGTATTGCGTTTAATTAACAAGGAAGTGTTAAATTAAAGTTTAAAACATTTATAGGCAATGGCCATGCACTCTTCTAATGATTAATATATACGATTTTTTGTGATTACACTTAATTGAAAAATCATCAACCTATATTCTGTTGAGTTCCAAGTTGTATCACAATATGTTTGTTGTTATTATAACTAATTGGAAATTCATCATTTTAAATTGGGTTTTCATGCTCTTAATGAACATTACTCTTAAGGCCCTCTCAAGATTAAATTATTTTTTTTTGCTAAGGCAAGAGCGGATCCTTCTATTCAATTAAAACAAAAGAAATAGTGTACAAAAGGTTTAACCCAAAACAGGTCGTTAGATCCTGAGCTAAAGATCCAACGACTGAGAAACATTTCGCGTGGCCAATAAGTGCACCATTTAACAAGAAAAATGGACCTGATGAGCTCAGTAAACCATAATAGATAATTCCATCGGTTCCATTTTTAACATAACTTTCAATCAATTTCACCTCCCGAAATCCGCCAGATGTGCGCAATTCCAAAAAGGTCATGCGAACAGTTCGAAACTTAACCCCTATGTCGGACCCACCAACAAGCACGATTTATCCTGGTCGTAGATTGACCGCGATTGATCCAAAAATTACGAATCATATGGCCTTAACCCACCGAAGATTACCGCGCGATGAGGGCGGTATTCCTTCCCCCTTCGAGCCACATGTTGCGTGGCGAGTGGAATCGCTCCCAAATGAGAAATACTACTTTCGGCTTGAAGGTGGTGTGATACATTGGAAAACACTTCGAGAGCGGTAAAGCTACTACTGGCAAAAAGTGAGGTTTTGCGGCTGTCACGAAAAAGTGGATTCTAGCGCCTAGGCCAAAGGAAGAGGAAGAACCCTTCTGCCAGCCAACCCCCTGAAATTTCTGGTTCACTGTTGCCAATCATAGACTTGCATACTAAAAGTGACCTTACTTGTGCCATAACTCTGCATGAAAGTCAACCAGACCCCGTCTCTGTGGCTCTGTTTCAGTATACCTTATAGTACTCTTCCGCCTGACTAAAACACTGCTCCCTTAATCTATTTTGAGGCATCTCTCACCAAATCAACTTGACCCTGTTATTAGTGCAAACCACTACTTGATTGGCCAGAATGTTCGCCAGTTTGTTGGCCGTCCTTTGCACATGAGTGAAACTCACAGTGCGTAAGTCTAGGAGGTGAAATTGGATCCTTTGAAAGACTTGGATAAGCCTCCAGTGACTTGAGACTTTTCCCGGTTCTGTGCCACAACATATTCTTTTAATCGATTTAATGATCAACTCAAAATCGACTTCAATAATAATATTCTACAGATTATCTTGCTTCAAGAACTCTAAACACTGTTCAAGAGCCATTAATTCAACCATATTGTTTGTAGCTCTGCCTAGATGGAAATGGAAAATAAAAATAATACATCCATTATCATCTCGTAGCACTCCTCCAAAACCAGCTAGTCCTGGGTTGCCTTTTGAGGCCCCTTCGATGTTGAATTTCAGAAAACCTTGTGGGGGAGGGTGCCAATACTCTGGACTATTTACCAGATTCATAACCTTCCTATCCATTCCCTGTGGTATAAGCCCCTGCATACCCAGCTGACGAAGTATCTGCATCTCATTTTTTGAAGGTGGATTTTTTAGGGAGTTTTGCACAATAGTGCCAACCGTCTCCTTGAGCTGTCTTAAGATCTGCTCTAAAATGTGTTGGGTGGTGCTATGAACATTTTTGAAGATTCTATTGTTCCTTTCTTTCCAAAAATTCCAAATTATGAAGCCTGGAATTAAAACCCAAGCCAAGTGAAGAGATGCATACTCAGAGAAGTTTTGTCTCCAGTTATTTAGGGTGTTGATAATGCTTTCTTTGTCCTTGTCCATCTGTTGGAAAATTGTGGCAAAAGTATCCCACGACCAAGAGGTAAAGATGCAGTCATTGAGAAGGTGCTCCATAGTCTCCTCTTGGGATTCACAGAGCTGGCATCTAGAAGGTCCTAGAACTCCCCTCTTCCAAATATTTTCCCAAGTCAGAATTTTCTTATGATGAACCAACGACATGAAGAGTTTAATTTTCATCCAACCTTGATGCCTTCAAAGGTTTTGCCAAAACCTGTCCGGTACATGGGAATCCAGCTCAAGGACCATCTTCTTGGCTTCCTTAATATTGAAGGTACCTTCTTTATTGCTACCCCATCTAAGTTGGTTATGACCCTCTGAAACAAGAATCTTCCTTTGGTCCAAAATTGTCAGAAGTGTATCTGCTTTTGCTTTCAAGGGGTTGTCATCCCCAAATTATATATTCTTCCAGGATCTCCATTTGTCTTCTGTACTGTTTTGTTCCCAAAAATCTTTAACCCTGAAAAGCCCTTTGGTGTTTGTTTCTTTCTTGAGGTCCAAAAAGTCCTCTCTTAGTAGGGTAGGTTCTTGTTGCCATTTATCCTCCCAAAACAGAGCAAGGTCTCCTTCTCTGATTTCCTAGAAATTGTTTTTCTAAACTAAGCCTCTATTCTCCCAGGCATTATTCCAAATGTGTGATCCTTTTATGATACCCATCATCCTTATGTGATCGTTGTCTTGCCATGTGCTGGGATATTTATCTTTCCATACACTAGCCCACTGAGCATTTGGATCTTTTACCCAATGCCACCATAATTTTTCCCCTAAAACATTACTGAGAACTTCAGGATCATCTAATCCAAGGCCCCCATGGGTTTTTGGTTTGCAGATCTTATCCCAGGCTACCAAGGCCCATTTCTTTCTCTCATCCCCCTTACCCCAAAGGAAGTCTCTTTGAATGGTTCTAAATTGATGTAAAACTCCCTTTGGAGATGGAAGTGTCGAAAGCATGAAAATGGGGATTGATTGCAAAATAGATTTTGTAAGCACCAACCGGCCTACCAAGTTTAAGGATCTGATAGTCCATTTTCTAATTTTATCTTGCATCTTATTAATTACCGCCTCCCAGATGCTTTTGTGCAAAGGTTTATCAGTTAGAGGAACTCCTAGGTACTTGGAAGGAAGGACCTCCCTTTGAAAGCCCAGAATCCTAGAGATATTTCTCTGAATGGCAATGTTAGTATTAAAGAAAAAAATCTTAGATTTGGACAGATTTACCTCCATACCTGTGGCCATAGCAAAGTCACTCAGGATTTGTTTATACGCAAGAACTTCTTTTACTGTGGGGACTCCCTTCAACATAGTGTCATCAACAAATTGTTGATGGGACAAAGCTTGTCCAGATTCAGAAAGTTGGATACCCTTGATGTTACCCCCTTCTTTCACATGCTTGATAGATCGCCCAAGTCCTTCCATCATGAGGATAAAGAGAAAGGGACAGAGTGGGTTTCCCTGTTTGAGACCTCTTGAAGGAGTAAAGGTCTTGGAAGGAGAACCATTGACCAAAATTGAAAAGCTAGAAGAAGTGACCAGTGCCATAACCCATCTTACCCAATTATGATCAAAGCCAAAGGCTAGAAGGACCTTCCTAATATAGTTCCAATTCAAGTTATCATAAGCTTTGGCAAGGTCCAATTGCAAAATCATTCCCACCTTCCTATTGCTTAACAATGAATGTACCACTTCATGTGCTTGAATGATGTTATTGAGTATTTGTCTACCCTCCACATAACCTGATTGCTCCACAGAAACTAGAGTGGGAAGAAGGGGTTTGATTCTATTGGCAACAACTTTGGATATTATTTTATACACCACATTGCACAAAGCTATGGGTCTAAACCTGTCTGGAGTTTGAGCATTGTCCTGTTTGGGGATCAAGGAGATGAAGGAAGTATTGAGCGCCTTCAGGATGGTTCTATTCAACATGGGATCCTCCACTACATTCATAATATCTTGTTTAACTATGCTCCAATAGACTTTAAAGAAATCCACATTGAAACCATCAGGGCCTAGCACTTTTCCATTTTGCATGTCCTTAACTGCCTCACCGACCTCCTCTTCAGTCACTGGCTTGTTGAGATTGAAATTATCCTCTCTTGAAACTAGCCTAGGTATATGCCTAGTTAAGTCCTTGATAAAGTGATCTCTTTCTGCAGTGGTCTCCTTCGATATACCTTGAAAGTGTTGGACTAACACAATTTCTATCTCTTCATGGGAATTGCGGAGATGACCTCCCTCGTCCTTGATTGAAGAGATCCTATTATGGGATCGGTTTGCCATGGTGGATCTGTGGAAAAAGTGTCTATTTCGTTCCCCTTCTTTTAGCCATTGAACTCTAGATTTTTGTCTCCAATATATTTCCTCTTGTTTACATAAGTTGTCCCAGCCTTGATGAAGTTTGGTGATTTGTTCATCTCTGACCCTATCAAAGCCATCTGTAATAAGAGTTTGATTGAGTGTCTGCATTTTATGTTCAACCTCTTTTTTCGCTACAAAAATATTTCCAAATTCATTCTTGTTCCAGTCTTTGAGTCTGAGCTTGATGTATTTTAGTCTTTTGTGGAGTAGAAACATTCTTGTTCCCTGAATATGCAGATCTTCTTTCCACCATCTTGCAATATTACTGGTAAAATCAGGGTGGGTAAGCTAGATATTCTCAAATCTGAAAGGTTTCTTCTTGGGGTTACCAATGCCCTGTACCTCCATTTGTACATGCCAATGGTCCGAGCCACCAAAGGGGAGGATTCTCACTATCATTTCCTTGTCTGTGAGCATAAGGTCTTCTGAAATTATGAATCTGTCTAACTTTGATGCTACTTGGGACTCCCCTTTTCTCTTGTTGTTCCACGTAAAGAGGCTATTATTCATTTCAATGTCAACAAGATTCATATTATCTATGAAAGTTTGAAATGCTATAGAATCTTTGCTTAAAGTTCTTGTTCCCCCTTTTTTTTTTCCAAAAGTGATTTGATCATGTTGAAGTGCCCACCCATTATCCATGGAACTCCTACATATCTATCTCTTAGTTCTACAAGAGAATCTAGAAATTTGAGTTTATCATCCAGTCTTTCTGGGCCATAAACATTCATGACCAAATAAGTCACGCTGTCCCCCACAAGCTGAATAACCACTGATAAATAATTCCTAGATGCCTCAGCATCTATTATGCTAATCTTTTGGGGGTTCCAAAGAGTGAGTATGCCTTCTGCTGTATTATCTGCTTTAACTTCTAGAGACTCAAATCTATTGAGCCATTTGCTATGTATTCCTTTGATTTTTTGAATGGAGCATTTAGTTTCCTATATAAAGATCATATCCATAGCTTCTTGTTTCATTCTATTGCTAAGTATTCTTTGTTTTCTTTTACTACCCAAACCTCTGATATTCCAAGATGTGAACTTCATTATTAAAGATTTGTAAAGGAGTAACTGGATACGTCTTCCATCTTACCTGAGTCTATCATTAGCTTTCTGCATTCCATCAATAGCTCGTTTTGCTTTTTCCTGCCTCTTTTCTTTCCTGGGTTTCTGGGAGCTAATCCTGATGTGGTTTTCATTGTTTTCACTCCTTTGTTGCCCTGCCTTTCATTGTTTCTTTGCCTTTCCAGCCCTTTGGCCCGAATTTTCCACAGGGACAATTGTTTTACTCTATTGAACTCTTCTTGAGGTAATGAGTCTACCCCTCCCATGGTTCCCTGTTTCAAGAATCCTTCCAGATGTAGATTTTCTCTATCCAGAATCTCTTGTAGTTCATGATGCTCCGTTTCCATCTCACTCTGATTCATTTCTTGATCCATCTCAAGTTCTTCATCCTCGACATTGTTTCTTTCTATTTAGTAACCTCTTGTGCTTGCCCTATCTTCTTCCTTCTCCTTCTCCCCTGAGCTTCTGTCCATTACCTGATCTGCTTTTGATATTCCTTCCTCTTCTTCGAGAACTTGGAACCTATTCAGACTGGCCTGTTGCCCTTCTATTTGCTGTTGCTTTGGCCCCCTTTTGCCTTCTTTTCCTCTATGTCCCACTTTGTGAAAGCATTCAGTGTCTTTCATTGTGGTTGCTTTACTTCTATTCTCTATTTTGCTGAGAGGGCAGTCTCTAAATAGGTGTCCATGCTCATGGCACCTACGACATCTGAAAGGAATATGTTCATAATCTATAGTTTGCACCCATTCTTCATCAAAAACTTCTAGGATGACCTCATCTGGTAGGGCTCCCGATAGGTCCATCTCCACACATATTCGTGTGAAGGAGGTGTATTTTCCCCTTCTGGTGGCTTCAGAGGCTTTAACAAAACGTCCTAGCTTATTTCCTATGGCCGATAACGATTCCGTTTTCCAGTAATCAAGAGGTAGGGACTAGAGTCTTACCCAGACCAGGATTGAAGTAAAATTTTCGCGCTCCAGGACAAAATTCATCATCCACGGTCGCATGTAGAGGTCTTCTGCTGCGTAGAAGTAGGGTCCTCCTTCAAACACGCTGTCTTTATCCTCAATATTTTCAAAGACCACAGTGAAAAAACCCTTTGACCCAAGGTGTAGGTCTATGCTTCCTTTCGGCTTCCAATGGTATTTAATCCATGCTTGTAATGCCTTTTCAGTGGGTCATAATCCCATGAATTTACAAATGATAGCATAGGTCCGCATGTGGTCTCTATGTGCCTGCAGAGCAAGATCATTTAAAACTACTCTGGGAGTAACCTCAGCCTTGGGTTTACATGGCCCCTTCTGTGCCTTGTTTTCTGCTCCCTGTTTCTTGTCTTCTTCCTCATTATCTTTCATGTTGTTGTCCTCCCTTTGTTTGGTAAAATCTTGATCCTCTTTCAGATTCTTTTTCCTTTCTCGTGAATGCCCTTTGACAGGTTCTAGAGGTTTCTTACCTCTGTTGGCCATTGCCTTCCTGTAGGAGGGAGTGGAGCTCCCCCCTTTGCACATCTCCATGGAGCTCAGAAACCTGAAACCTAGCTATTCTTCCGTTTTTCGCCACCCGCTCCAAACCCTGCAATAATATAAAACTTTTCTCAAGATTAATTTTATTAATTTATATTTGATAACTTACTTTGTCACGAGTATTGTTATTATACATTACTATGGGAAACTTTATCCCTCATTTTCATTACCATGTAACCTTAGTCTTACCACCATGAGGTGAGTCAAACCTTGAAGTTTGACCAAAAATTCAAAGCACATTATATATAATTTTCTAGGGGGAAATGCACTAAATGCTTAAATAGAGCATTTTGATCCAAAATATTATATATTTTTAGTTTGTCTCATTTAATAATATGTGTCTTTCGTAAATGGTATAGTCTTGTAAGTAGCTCTTATCAATTCATTATTTCCAAAAATAACATTTGATGTTCAATGATTGTTCTTATCCCATTACTCTATCATTGTAATAAGAAAGTTTACGTTGAAAATAACCTTAAGAGGTTCACTATTATTTCCTATAAATAAAGCCATAGTTGTCACCTATTTCACCACCAGTTCATTCTAAGGTTAAGCTACCAAAATTCCTTTAGAAAGACAAACATTGTTAGTCTCTTCTTTCTATCAACGAGGAACATCACAAACACCATCAAAATCTTGGAGTGGAGCATCAAGAATTCAGAGAACCCTCCCCTTAAGTGGCTTTGAAGCCCATTCTACTTCATCAACTATTGTTTTATGAGTCTCTTGTTTCCCTCATATGTAAAATAATTCATATTCTTTGTTACATCTTATGTGTCGAGATTAGGAGAATGCATGTGCTAATTTATTTTCTTTCTTTTACATGAAATATAATAAGGAATCCCTTAGTGTTGTGAGTTCATTTCACATTATCCAATAGGTAACTTTCTCAATCTTTAAGTAGTAACATTTCAGTATATGTTGATGAAAAGCCATTAACTTCACTCATTGACTATTACTCACTACGTCATCTCAAGATTTTCCCTAAGTAGGAAACATGCATTAAGAAGGAAGCTAGTAATTGAGTCTACAAGGTCTTGCACATGTTAGTGATGTCCCCACTTGAATGATCCCTCTTCTCCCTCCCTAAATGTGTTTCCACTATCATTTGTTGCATGCCCATTATATTATATGGTTAATTTCTAATCAAGCATCTCCATGCTTTTGATAATAAGAAGTAACCATGGAGTTGATGTATTATATATTACCTATGAAGGTGTCAGATGTGAATAACATCTATAATTTGCAACTAAGCAAGGTTTTATATATCTACCTTTTAGTGTTCATGACCTATTACGCCTCTATGTAGATTATACAATGCTTGTTTTCCTTAGAACACCAATTTATCTTAATGCTTCAATTTATAATTTATAAGTTTAAGTTTGATTATACCTTGTATATATTATAACATTAAGTTGGCTGTTAGATTTTATTTAATGGATTGAAAAATAATATTCTAAATTTTATGTGATGGTGTTTCCTATAGGTCTCTTTAGACCATCATTATTTTTAATATTTAAATATTTTACATATATTGTATGGAACTCCATTCTTAATGGATTATCATGAGGAGTCTTGATATTGATGTTTTTTTACTCACTGAATAATGCACAAATAGAACATATATTGTAGAACATTGGGAAATGGCCATGGGTTTGAGTGGAACTAGCAAGACTTTTCAAAACTAATAGAGTGTTGATGGTAAGGGAAGAAAGAGTGACCAATCTCAAGATATACATGGATGAGAAATTGAGATTAAAGGTAGAATATATTAGAGAGACAATGAATAAGGTGGTTATGGATGGAGGAATCATTTACTGAATATTGTTGCACCAATAATTATGATGGTCAACCTTCTTTATTGTAAATAATACATGGAGAGTCCAAATTTTAAAGGCATTTGTACAGGGTACATTTTTAGGCTTCACTCAAATTGAAGGTTGCCATGTTGAATCTTGGATTTGATGTAAACATCCTTCCTAAACAATCATGGGAGATGATGAGGAGGTGAAATTTCATTTGGTCACCCATCAAGATAAGACTAGTGAACTATTACATGATTTTCCCTATGAAGATGTTGAGGTAAATATAGATTGAGGAAAAATTGTTATTGATTTTGAAGTGATTAATATTATGGATGAGAAGGATCCTTGTACAACTTTGTTGGATATAGACTAAGGATTTGATAGTGATGTGATTTTGAATCTCAAGCACATAAAGATGTCATTTGAGCAAGGGGATCCTAGAGTAGTTGCACCTTTGTACCTAATTGAAGGATAGAGATACACAAACCTAATAAGGAAGTCTATATCAACCTAATGGAAAATGGTGAATTAAGTTGGAAGTGAAACTACTCATATTACATAGATTCAGTGGACACTTTAAGTAGATAATGAACATGAGATTATGAGATGTTAAATAGGAGATGTGTGTAAATGGAGAAATTGTTGGGTATGTGCTATATGTGTTTCAAGATTAAACCCATATATGATTTAAATATGTCATGGGGGAGCGGGGGAGGGGGGGGGGGGGCTCGAAAAAGTTTATGGGAAATGTTTTGCATATGTTTTTGGCAGTTTTGTGGTGCATGGTGGTTCAACCCATGGTTTTCTAATTCTAGTTAAGGAATTAAAGTTGTAATATAATATGGGTTAATGTATTATGGGCTTTGGAAGCCACAAGATCATATATATTGTATTGTAAGCAATGAAGTTGATTCATGATAACAATTAAAGGTGCCACTCTAAACAATTTGTTATTTTTCCCAACTTGCGTTTCTAGGGTAAATATTTCTATAAGATGTGATTTCCATTGTTTTAAACATATACTTATTAAGAATCTATGTGATCCAGGAGGATCCTCAAAATTCTTAAAGTTCAAAGGTATCAAATGGTCCTAGAAATAACACCAAGTTGAAGCACTTGTCACGTTGAATTCGATAGTATCTTCGGTTTCACAATTGGCCTCAGGATGGAGAAATTGTCCGTTGAAGTTTATGGCGAACATTTGAAAATGGGGCCTTGTTGGCCAAGTGGCATTCACACAATTTGACACATGATAGTAGTCAAGTCAAGGTTGTCAAAGTCCAGTTTAGATGCATATATTCAGGTTACATGGTGGACACATTTTGGCATTAAGTTGATACCTAGCGCAAGGATTGATTTGGTCTACGGTGTAAAAAATATATCATAACCATGTTCAATGGTGCATATACATATTTGTTATAAGTTACAAGGAGGGTGAATAAAATAAAAATAAAAAGGTATGGTTTAAAACATATGATACGGTGTAATAAATTCAAAACCTATGGTTTAAAAATAGTATATCCATATGTCACGGTGAATATAAGTTGGAGTGAAGTTTTAAAAAGTCTGAACCATATGTAACATCTGACTTTGGATAATCCACATTAAACCTTGTACAATGCATATGCCATAGGTCATGTTTTTTGTCATGACCGTAGGGGAGTTGGTAAACCGTAGGCCAAGACCGTTGCTCACATGCCATGGGTTTAGAGACCTTAACTGTCGGTGCTTGGTTATGATTACTATTAGATATGTTAACAATGCAGAGACGTGTTAGTACGTGGTAGGGAGGTGGTAGTCCAGCGGTGCGGCAAGGTTATGTGGCACGAAGTTTGAACACCACCAAAGTTTGTTACACTATATACCAACATCTGATATGCCATGTATTAATTACAAGTACCAAATTAAAACCTTAGGTTATAACTATACATCGAGGCACGGGGATATGGAAATTCGGTCCAATGTTTGTATACCATGTATATGGTATTTATAGACTATATTAAAAACAAATGCGCCAATACTTTATGTATCTACCTTTGCGTTATATGTAAAAATTCTATTGCACCATGTAATGTTTGTTCAGCCTAAACCAAAACCATATGCCATGTATAGCCCGAGAGGTCTAAGGGTTTGACCTTGGAACTTGCCCGAGGTTTTATAAAAGGATTGTCACTGCACCATTGCAGGAGAGTTGTATAGTGGAGTTCAGAAACTGGTTTTGTTTATGCCTACAAATTCTCTTTTGAGCGTAACTTGGCCATCCTTGGGCCTTTTTGATAACAGATAGTGGCGTTGGAGAGCATAGTTAGAGGTCTTCATTATGATAGTAACCAAAAATTCCTGCGTGCACAGTTCAGTTGGTGAAATTCTATGTAAATAACCTTTTTGGAGCATTCCTAATATAATAGATGCCCATTGGAAGTATACCTCGAGATGTAGTCCAGAAGGGATGAACTTTGTCATCAATGTTTGTTGGGTTTTCATCTTTTATTGTTGTTGTTCATTCTTATTTTCATTTCTCAAAGTTTATGTTTATGGCATATTAACAGCTTAATTTCCCTCATTCATTCACATAAATGAAACCTTATTTAATGTTGGTGAAATTGTGCAAATAATCAATCCTATAGATTTCAGATCATATTTTGGTATCTGACCAAGGTTGATCATGTTTAAGCAGGATATTTGCCAATGTGAATGTTGACTAGATCCAGGTCACAATGTGGAGAAGGGAAACTTGAAGAGTTAAATCTAGATATTGGAAAGAAGAAAGTCTCGCAAAAGATGGCAAGTTCAAATGAAGGAGAGAGAAATTTCAGTAGACGTTCCTTAATATGCAAAGGATGATTGCATAACTTTATGAAGACAAGAAGACTAGAGTTGCAACTTTGTATTCTAAAGGCACGAAAGTGAAAAAAGGGAAAGGAAAAAGCTGATGGTAATGAACCTCCTTCTCCTCCATCTTCATCTTCATCTTCTTCATCTTCTGATCATTCAAGTTGAGATTCAGATTCTGAATCAAAGAAGAAAAACAAAAAATCTCCTTTTCTGAATCTTGATGTTAAGTTTTAACTGCCCATATATGATGGTGAAATGAATCCTGAAAAGTTAGATAACTTGATTAAACATCTTGAAGTGTATTGTAGAATTCAAAATATTGTTGATGATTATGCAAAAATTCAGTTAGCTACACTTAGAATGGGGGGTACAATCTTGATTTGGTGGGAGAGTAAAACCCAATCAGATTTAAATAATTAAGGTAAAATCATGTCCTCATGGTCTAAGTTTATTAAAGCTCTTAGAAAGAAGTTCTATCCTTTAGGATATATGCTACAAGTTGTAATATCTTGGCAACATTTGAGGCAAGGTAAAGGATAGAGTATGCAAGAGTTTACACAAGAATTTAGGAAAAATGATTTAACACTTAACATTCCATTAAACACATGGGAAACTTTGTTAAAGTATATTGGAAGTTTGAATTCTTATTTGCAACATACATTGGTTATGTTTAATCCAATTGAAAATTTTGATGAAGTGTGTGTACAAGCCATTCATATTGAATCACGTGGAAGATCTTTTCAGTTCAAATTTTCAAAGAAACCATTAAAGCATTCATAAAACAAAGACTCCAAAGACATCAAAGGGAAGAGAAAATCAAAGGGGAAGAAATGAGTAACAACTAAGAAAGAATGAGAAAGGCCTACTTGTACTCATATATAATATTTGAAGAAAATAAGGGAGTTGAATTGTTTCATATCGGGATTATCTCCAAGCACACTAAGATAGATACATTATTTGATAGTTGATCACATGAAAATCTAATATCTGAGGAATTAGCAAGGAAATTGGGATTGGAAACTAAGAATCATCCAAAACCTTACCCTTTAGGATGGTTAAAGGAAAACACTCAGATGCATGCCACAAAACAATGTCGGTTAAGGTTTTCAATTACAACTAATTTGGTTGATGAAGTTGATTTAGATGTGATTCCTTTGGATGTATGTGGAGAATAAGTATCATCTTGTTAAGGATGGAATTGAATACATTGTCAGGGCACACAAAATGAGGACAAGCCTGGATTTAATCAATGTAAATCAAATGAAAAGACTCATAAGTTCAAGTAAAAAGTATGTTCTCATGGTTATTAAAGAACAACCTAAAGATGAGTATGATGCTTTTCAATGGTGTGATTCTGAGTTTAAGGACAAATTGGTTGAAATAGTAGATTCTTTCAAAGAACTCTTTAAATAACTAAAAAGTCTACCTCCAAAACAAGAAATACCACATGAGATTCAATTACCATCTGATGCTCCTCTTCCAAATATTGGCATGTATTGTATGTTGGTCATAGAAAATGAATAAATTAAGAAACAAATTTAGGAATTGGTCGATAAAGGTTTTATTCGACCCAGTTCTTCTCCATGTGGATCATCGATCATTTTAGTACCTAAGAAAGACAGGACTTGGCGAATGTGTGTTGATTTTAGAGCTTTAAATAAAATCACCATAAAGAGCATGCATACTCTTCCAAGAATATATGATTCTCTTGATCAGTTAAAGAATGTTGTTTACTTTACAAAACTGGATTTAAGAAGTGGTTATCATCAGATTCGTATTGCAAAGAATGATATATGGAAAGATGCATTTATGACTAGACAAGGGCTTTATGAATGGTTGGTTATGCCATTTAGTTTATGCAACGCTCCAACAACTTTTATGAGAGTGACGAATGATGTGTTTCATCCTTTTCTTGATAAGTTTGTCATAGTCTATTTGGATGACATTCTTATTTTTAGTTCAAGTTTGGAAGAACATGTAAAGCATATTAAACAGGTTTTTGTTATGTTGCAAAGAGAGAAAATGTATCTCAAACTTTCTAAATGTGAACTTGGTAAAACTTCCTTAGTATATCTTGGTTACATAGTTGGAGGAGGTAATCTTAAAATAGTTCCAACTAAAATTGATGTAATCATTAAGTGGCCAGGACCTCAAAATGTGACGTAATTTAGAATTTTTTTGGGTGCAGTTCAGTATTGGAGGAAGTTTATCTCTCATTTCTCTTTTATTTCATCACCACTTGATGCCTTAACAAGTTCTAAAGTTTCGGTACCCTACTTTGGATGTGAATTATATTCCAGGATATGGTCTTTCGGCTCGCGCTGCTCCCGCTCTAGTTTTTTATCAAATTCTGAGCACGCCCCTTTCCCTTGGCTTCTAGGACCTCCTCCTCCTGGGGCTAGTATCCCTGCTTCAGTGCTCTCAATGGCTCATCTGGAGCCTCCCCCTGATGGCGATGCAATCTCATCCTATCTCTCTGAAACTTCTACTCAGCAGGGTGAAAATGCAGAAGCATTTGCCTCTTTGCTCTCCTCCCTTGGCTCCTCTCGACCTCGACCTTCAATATCCAAATTCGTGAAGAAGATAGATGAAATTCCTGAAATCATCTTCCTCCTTCCCTTCCTCGCTGTGCTGCTCTTTCTCTCTCTAAGCGAGGAATGGTTGGACAGTTCACCAACCTCTATCCTTCACCCCATTCTATTCTAAAATGGGTGGAAATAAACTGGGCCTCCTCCACCAAAGGGAAAGTCTTGATAAGGTTTTGTGACAGAGGATTCTACACATTCCATTTCGAAACAAAAGAGAACATAGATCTAATTTTTAGAAATCGCCTATATTTCATGGATTCAAGAGGGCTATATCTTAATATATGGGCTCTGGACTTCGATCCAAAGTTGGATGTGTTGAATGTAGTGCCAGTTTGGGTGAGGCTTCCCCATCTTCCTCTACACTGTTGGGGAGATGATTCTGTTAAAGCAATAGGAAACACAATTGGAAAATACATCGACAGAAGCGAGCCAAAGGAAAATATGCATGCATGTGCAACAATATGTGTGGAAGTTGACCTAGGGAAAGGACTACCAGAAGTAGTCAAGATCAAAGTAGATAGCTAGGTTCACATTAAACAATTTGACTATGAAAAAATCCAATTCAAATGAAAGATATGTCATGAATATCGTCATTTTGATAATAGATGTTCTAAAAAACAAGAAATGGAAGAAACATAAACCTAGGACCCAAAATGGGAGCAAGTTAAGAAGGAAAATACAACTAATAAATCCTCCTCCCATCCTCCTTTTTCCTCCCTTCTTCCTTCGAATCTCCCTCTTCATTCCCCCTCCTCCTCTCCTTCTATTCTAGTTCCCTCTAAATCTCTTCCCTCTCCCTCCTCTTCTTTAATCCCCCCTCCCCCTTCCTCAGCTCTTTTGGGTTCTAAACTCTTTGGCCCCCTTGAGGAACCTGACCTTCCCTCCTCCCCTCCTTCCTCCCCCCCTCTCCTTCCCTTCCCTACTATACCCTCCCCTTCCTCTCCCATTCTCTCTCATATCCATCCTCCTCCTTCCTTTGACCGAATAATCACTCGAAATCTATATAAAGACCTTCTCTCCTCCCTTGACCACCCAAAAAGGGATGGAATGAAATCCAACAGAGAAATCAAAGATGAAGTTGCGGCAAAGGAAATGGCTTTGGGCACCCAACAACCTATGGACACTTTCTTAGAAAAGGTCAAGGAAAATAATGTACATCCCACCAGAGGGAAAGGTCCCTCTACCCACAACCCAAAGTGATAATGAATATAGTCTCTTGGAATTGCAGAGCAATGGGAAGCACGATAAAATTTAATGCAATGAAAGACTTAATAACACCGGAGAAACCTGATATTTTTATGATCCAGGAGACAAAAAGTAGGTGGAAAGGAAATGGGAATAATGACCCAAAAAATAAGAAGCTATTAAGGAACATAAATTCCAGTAGTTGGAGGTTCAGGAGGACTATGTACATTATGGAAAACAGAGAATTGGGAGCTGGCTCAACAAAAAGAGAGTTGCATTGGATAAAAATAAGCATGAAAAACAAAAAGACAAAAGAGATATACTACATCATTAATGTTTATGCCCCTAACCATTATAGAGACAAGGAAGCCTTGTGGAATACATTAAAAAATTATCTCTTGCAGGTTCAAAACAACGACATAATTATAGGAGAGATTTCAACCTCGTTTTGAATGCTAAGGAGAAGTTTGGGGCGAAATATCATGTTGATTCCTCAAGGGAAATTGTAGAAACAATTATGGAAACATGTAACAATGGACATGCCTCCAAGTAATGGGAAGTATACATGGAGCAACAAAAGAATTGGCAAAAATAATATAAAGGAAATGCTAGATAGAATTCTAATTCAAGATAAAATCACCACCTCCTTCAATGATATAAAATAAAAAACCATCCACAACATAGCATCGGATCATAAATTGATGGTGTTATCTTTAGAGATGATGGGGAACCTAGGCCCAACTCCTTTCAGATACAACTTTATCTAGATTGATAGTGAAGAAGTAAAAAAGATTATTGCAGACGTGTGGGCAAATCAAATTATTGGCTCTCCAAGATATGTTTGGGAATCAGAATTAAAAGCTCTGAGGAAAGAGATACAATACTGGGCAAAAAATAGACAAATATAAACCCAAAAAATGAAGATAGAAATAACAAAAACAATAGAGAGATTTCAAGTGGAAAAAGAACAACAAGAGGAGTCATAGAAAAGTATATGGCAAGAAAAGCAAGAATATTGAGAATCGTACAGACAAAACAGAATGGAAGAAGAGGAGTGGAGATTATAATCTCGAAGCCTATGGATTAAAGCAGGAAACAAGAACACAACTTTATTCCACAATGCTGCTGGGATAAGGAGAATTCAAAATCAAATAGACAATATAAAGGATAATGAAGGAAAATACGTAAGAGGGAAAGAGGAAATAAAGAAGGAGGCTTTCAACTATTATAAAAATTTTCTAACATCCATAGTAGCAAATAATGAGTATAAAGAATTTTTACAACTTATTCCAAAAAAAATCAGCAATGGAGAAAACAATGAATTCACCAAAGAAGTAGAAGAAAAGGAAATTGTCGCAATTTTCTGGGATTTACACTCGGATAAGGCCACCGACCCTGATGGATTTCCTATTTATTCTATAGAAATAACTTGAACATCATTAAAAATATCTAATAAGAATGATACGAAACATTTTTGAAAAACACAAGGTAGGAGGATTCACAAACTCCTCCTTTCTTACCCTTGTTCCAAAAGAGTCGAACGAAAATAAATTCAGTAGGTTCAGGCCTATTTATTTGTGTAACTCCTCCTACAAAATCATTACAAAGATATTGGCAAACAAAATAAAAGCAATGCTTCCAGAAATAATCTCAGAAATCAAGGTGGATTTGTTCCAAGGCGACAAATTCTTGACAATATCCTAATAGTCCAAGAAGCATTGCATACTAGCCTTCTGAAGAAGGAAAAATTAATTATTGTAAAGCTGGATATGGCTAATGCTTTTGATAGGGTCAATCTTTCTTTCTCTCGAATGTCCTACAAAAATTTGGATTCTCTAAAAAGACAATAGACATAATTAAAACATGTATTGTTGGTCCTTGGATAGCTCCCTTGGTCAATGGAAGACCAAGTGATTTTTTTCCAAAGCTCAAGGGGTCTTTGACAAGGCTGCTCCCTCTCCCCTTTTCTATATATCATCATGGTAGACTCATTGAGCTGAAATCTAGAGAAATGTAGACAAGATCGGTCTATTACAGGACTCACAATCTCCCCGGAAGTAAAAGGCATTAACCATTCTCTATTCGTAGATGATACTCTCGCTATGGGAGGGGCCTCATGCATTATAGAAAAAAGAATAAAAAAAATGCTTAATAGCTTTATGGAAGCCTCAGGAGGTCTTCTAAATAACCAAAAATCTAGAATTTACGGGTGGAACACCCCTCTTCACTCTCTCCATAAAATATCACAAATTCTAGAAATTCCTTTTCAAGAAAAATGGAGCCACTTCCATTATATTAGTCTTCCAACTTTCAAAGAAAATATGAACACTGAGATACATAACAAATACATGGATAAAATGAAAAAAAATGTGTAGAATTGGGGAGCAAGCCTCGGAAGTGATGATTGACACTATGCGATTCATTTCACTAGTTTCAATCCCACTTCTTCACCCCTATGAGCATCACCTGATGCAATGAGTGCTAAGTGGACTATTCAAAAATCATCAGAAATTAGTTAGTTACGACTACCTCTCATGGGAATGGTCATAGATGAATGACTTTCTTAATGCAGTTGAATCCCAAAAACTGATATCTAATATAATGCACTTCAGAAGACCCTCAATACTTAAATACATAAGAGTGAAGGGAGCTCTACTTGAATGGTTCATGAGGCACAATACTTGCTAAGGTTTTGCAAATGGGGTAGCAAGCTAAGTGGGCTTGATTGTGGGGAAAACTCCATAGTTAAGTGCACTTGAGCCAGATGTGATCTGGGATTGGTGACCTCCCGGGAAGTCCTGGTTACCGGGTGCAAGCCCCAAAAGTGATGATTGACGCTATGTGATTCATTTCACTAGTTTTAACCCCACTTCTTCACCCATGTGAGCATCATCTGATGCAATGAGTGATAAGTGGACTATTCAAAAATCATGAGAAATTAGTCAGTTATGACTACCTCTCATGGAAATGGTCATAGATGAATGACTTTATTAACGCAGTTGAATCCCAAAAAATGATATCTAATATAATGCACTGCATAAGACCCTCAATACTTAAATATGTTTATCTTGTTAAAGACTTACATATAGTGTAAATTTCATTAAACTTGAATAATTTTTTTTTTGTACCCCATTTAGAGTTTTATTGGGAAATGCTATTTGGAAGGAGGGACTATTTGTGGACCATGTTGGATGTGGAGCCTGATTATCTAGCTAATTCAGATGTCTTATTTCAACTGCGTTTGGATCCCAATCCCCGACGAGTGTGCAGGGAATTCCCCCCCCCCCCCCCCCCCCCCCACTATTGTTGTGTGGGGGGTCCAAGGGGGGTGACTGCATGTTTGGAGGCCCCCCCTGCTGGGGTTCAGGGGTAGAACCCCCGAAGCTAAAAATAGATGAAAAATGCCTTGTAAAATATTGTAATTTCGTAGGCAATATGGGTCATTCATTAGGTGGATGATCTAACAGTATAAGTTATGTTTAATTTAGGGTTTTTTTGCCTAGAAGGTAACCCCTCAGTTTATATGTGGGAATTTTATTGTGGATGTGGATTATTATTCTAAGCAAGAAAGAGAGAGGATATTGTGTGAGAGCAAAGAGGAAATTACAACTGATCTGTTGTAGGTTGTCTCTCTTCATTTTGTTGGAAGATATAAAAGGAAGGACTGGTTGTTTCTCCATGGATGTAGCCCAAATTGGGTGAACCACATATATCTGTGTCTCTTTTGTTTTATGCATTTATGTATTTGTGTTTCCACAGTATTTTTTGTACTTCATTACTCCATTAATTAATTTCTAAAAACTGGTATCAGAGTCAAGGTTTATTTGGCTTATAAACCCATAGGAGGGAAGGGTTCCTGGTTTATGTGGGAGCAATGGTAGAAGATGGTATGTTTAGGGTTGAGAAATTTAATGGCAAAAACTACTAGTTGTGGAAGATACATATGGAACATTATCTGTATCAAAAAGATTTGTACCTAGCATTGAGTGGAAAGACAAAGAAGCCAACGAGTATGTCAGATGAAGAATGGGAGATTCTTGACAGAAATGCATTAAGAACAATACAGTTTTGCCAGGAAACAACACCATAAGGTCTAATGAGGGCCTTGGAGAAACTATATGAAAAACCCTCAGCCTCGAATAAGGTATTTCTTATGAAGCGTTTGTTTAATATGAATATGTCAAAAGGTGGATCCATTAATGAACATTTAAATGAGTTTAATGTAGTTACCAGCTAGTTAAGTTATGTAGGGGTTAATTTTTAATGATGAAGTTAGGGCTCTATTGTTTCTGTGATCATTACTAGAAAGTTGGAATGGTTTAGTTATGGCCATTAGTAACTTTGTCTCTAGATCTAGTACTTTAAAGTTTGGTGATGTTGTTGGTTCCATCATTAGTGAGGAAATGCGATGGAAATATCTCGGTGAGACATCAGGTAATTATTTGACTGCACAGACTAGGGGAAGAAAAATGGAAAGAAGAAGGAGCCCAAGAAATCACATTATGTCAAGAAAAGGCAGATCCAAATCTTGATCATGGATAGTGTGCTGGAAATGTGGGAAGAAAGGACACCTGAAGAAAGACTGCAAATCTCAAAAGGGAAAAGAAGGGTATGGAAAACAAGAGACCAACCATGAAGCAAATGTGACAAGTAATGTGTTTGTAGATTCTTTGATTCTTTCATTAGAGAATATTATTGACTCCTAGGTGGTAGATTTAGGGGACTCATTCCATGCCATGCCTGATAAGAAACATTTTCATGACTATGTTCAAGGATATTTTGGACAGGTTCGTTCGTGTGATGATAAACGTTGTAAAATCGTTGGAAATGTTTTTATAAAGAAACAGAATGGAAACCAATGGCTATTGAAGGAGGTAAGGAATGTTCCAGACTGAAGAAAAATGTAAGATTTGGGAGGTGAAGGTTGTGTAACTACTTTTACAGACAAAACCTAGAAGGTCACTAAAGGAGCCCTAGTAATAGCAAAATGAAAAAAGGTTGGTACATTGTATTTATGCAATAGTATTTCTAATTATGGTAATGGTTTAACCTCCACGGAGTAGATAAAATACTCTAGAATCATAAGCTTGGGCACATGAGTGAGAAGGGGATGTAGATTCTTCACTCAAAAAAATTGTTGCTAGGTTAGAAGCATGTTGATTTGGATTTCTGTGAAAATTATGTTTATTGAAAATAGAAGAGAGTCATATTTATCAGAGTTGGGAAAGAAAAAAAGAGCGAAAAATTATAGCTTGTGCATACAAATGTATGGGGACCTGCTCAAGTATCATCTCTCGGTGGCTCTCGCTATTATGTTACTTTTATTGATGACACAATCAAGAAAACTTGGATTTAGTGCATTCAAATTAAATCTGATGTATTTGATACTTTCAAGAAATGGAAAGCTTTGGTTGAGAATGAGACAAGAAATAACTTGAAGTGTCTTAGATGAGACAATGGAGGTGAATACCACAACAAAGAGTTTGATAATTATTGTTTAGAGCATAGAATTTGCAAAGAGAAGATAGTTCTAGGAACACCACAGGAAAATGGTGTGTTAGAAAGGATGAATAGGACAATCATGGAGCATGCAAAGTTCATGAGATTTCATGCATGATTTCCCTAACAATTTTAGGCAAATGTTGTGGATATTGTTGTTTATCTAATAAAAAGAGGGCCTTCAGATTACTTGGATGGTGGTATTCCAGAGAAGGCATGTACAGGGAAAAAGTTAAACTACTCATTTTTAAATACTTTTGGTTGTGAAGCCTTTGTCCACATAAATAAAGAAAATAGAATAAATCTTGAGGCAAAATCAAAGAAATGTACCTTTACTGGATATGGTGTAAATGATTTTGGTTACCATTTATATGATTATGAAAATCACAAAATTATTAGGAGCATAGATGTCATATGCAATGAAAAGGTCTTGTATAAGGATCAAACGCAGGGAAAGAAACAGGAAAAGGAAAACAAAGAATACACAGTGCTTGATGACATCCCAAAAAAAGTAAAGGTGTCTAAAAATTAGAATGATCATCAACCACAACAATAACCACAACAATCACAACAACAACAGGCACCTCAAACACCTGAAACTGGTGTTAGAAGATCTATCGGGATAAGTAGACCCCCTGAATGATACTCTCCTTCATTATATTATGTATTGTTGAGTGATTCTAGTGAACTGGAAATATATGAAGCAATGCACGTAGAAACCAGGAAGAGGTGGGATTAATCCATGGAAGAGGAGATGGACTCCTTGATGTAGAACTAGTCTTGGGACTTAGTCAAGTTGCCTGCTGGTAAAACAACATTGCAGAATAAATGGATTTATAGGTTGAAGGAAGAAAATGGAGGTAAACATAGGTATAAGGCTATACTTGTGGTGAAGGGATTTGCAAAAAAAAAAAAGGAATATACTTTGATGAATTTTTTTCTCATGTTGTTAAAATGACTTCAACCAGAACTATTTTAAGCCTAGTGGTAGTAGAAGATTTGCATCTTAAGCAGTTAGATGTAAAGAAATCCTTTCTCCATGGCGATATGGAGGAATAAATATATATGTAGAAGTCACAAGGGTATGAGGTCAAAGGGAAGGAGAAATTATTGTGCAAATTGAAGAAGAGATTGTATGGCTTAAAACAGGTTCCAAGGCAGTGGTATCTAAATTTGACAGGTTTATGTATGAACAAGGTTATACAAGATGTCACCCTGACCATTGTGTTTAAATGATGGCAACTATATTATATTGTTATTATATGTAGATGACATGCTTGTTACAGGGTCTAACATGCAGGAAATAAATGTGCTCAAAGGAAAATTGGAAAATTCATTTAAAATGAGGGATTTGGGTGCTGCAAAACAAATCCTTGGTATGAGAATAAGTAAAGAGAGGAAAAGTCACAAATTAACATTTTCTCAAAGTGAGTACATAGAAAAGGTGTTGGAAATATTTAATATGTAGAATGAAAAACCAATTAGTACACCTTTGGCTAGCCATTTAAAACTAAGTAAGGAGATGCGTCCCAAGACCCAAGAAGAGATGTATTATATGTGTAAAGTTCCATACACATCAATTGTTGGAAGCTTAATGGATGCAATGGTCTGCACAAGACCTGATATTTCACATGCAGTGGGATTTGTAAGCGAGTATATGAACAATCTGGGAAAAGATCATTGGAAGGCAGTGAAGTGGATTCTTAGGTATTTAAGAGGTACCACAAATCAAGCATTATGTTTTGGAGGTTGAAAAATTGCTCTACAGGGATATGTTGATGCAGATATGGAAGGTGATAGAGATAATAGGAGGAGCACCACAAGGAATGTGTTTATTGTATGTGGCATAACTATCAGTTGGGTTTCAAAATTGAAAAATATTGTTTCACTTTCAACAACAGAAGTAGAGTATGTTGCTGCTACAGAGGGTAGTAAAGAAATGATTTAGTTACAAAGGTTTATGGATGAGTTGGGAAAGAATCAAGAGATGAGCAGGTTATATAGTGACAGCTCGAGTGCCATTCATCTTGCAAAGAATTCAGCCTTTCCTTCTAAGACTAAACATATACAACTCAGGTATCATTTCATACGGTTAGTTTTGGATGATGGAAATTTGAAGCTGGAAAAGATACACATTAGCCAGAATCCTACAGATATGTTGACAAAGGTTGTAACCAGGGAGAAATTAAGCTTCTTATCACTTTCAATTAGCCTTCAAGAATGATGATGAAGATAAGAAACATCCAGGTCCAAAGTGGAAGCATTGTCCAACAAGTGAAGCAACGATGGAGTTGATATAATCAGTCTCCAAGTGGGCGATTATTAGATGTGGAGCCTGATTATCTTCTTGATTCAAAGGTCTTGTTTCATCCATGTTTGGATCCTAATCCTTGATAGGGAGTGTGGGGGGATTCCTCCCCCACTATTGTTTCCTTGGGGTCTGGGGGGTGATTGCATGTTTAGAGCCCCACCCCCCAGTAGGGGTTCGTGGGGCACGCCCCCAAAGCTAAAAATAGATGAAAAAAATCCTTGTAAAATATTTTAATTTCATAGTCAATCTGGGTCATTTATTAGGTGGATGATCTGACGATAGAAATTATGTTTAATTTAGGTTTTTTTGCCCTAGAAGGAAACCCATCAGTTTATATGAGGGAATTGTATTGCAGATGTGGATTATTATTCTGAGTGAGAAAGAGAGAGAAGATTGTGTGAGAGTGGAGAGGAAATTACATTAGATCTATTGTAGGTTATATCTCTTCATTTTGATGGATAATATGAAAGGAAGGACTGGTTGTTTCTTCGTGGTCGTAGCCCAAATTGGGTGAACCATGTATGTCTATGTCTCTCTTGTTGTATGTGTTTCTGTATTTGTGTTTCCACAATATTTTGTGTTTTTCATTGCTCCATTGATTAATTTCTAACAGACTAAACAAAGATTATTTTTTTATTTTGGATATGTGTTCCCCCCACGTCGACATGCCCTCTACATCAATAAAACGCTTGTGTGTTGCATTAGGGCACACAAGATACCATCACAGATTCATAAGAAAGTATGCATGTATTACAATACCACAGGATAAATTATTAAAAATAGAGATAATTTTTTTTTGGAATTAATGGTATTAAGAAGTGTTTGATATATTAAAGGTGAAACTAGTCATTGTGGCCATTTTGGTATTTCTTGATTGGACATAATTGTTTCATGTGCATGTGGATGCTTCGGTAATTGCACTTGGCATAGTTTATGGACAACTAATAGAAGACAACATTGGTCATCCTATTCCTTTTGCCATTACAATATTGTTTGATGTGGAACAAAATAAAAAATAAAATAGAGAGAAGGCCTTTTGATGGTGTAAGGGCTCCAAAAGTTTAGACATTACCCTTTAGATAATGCATTTAAGTTTTTCACTTATTACTCTGTGCTCAAATACTTAGTTAATAAAATAGTATTTTGGGGTAGAATTTGTAAGTGGTTATTATTGTTTCAATAATTTTATTCAAGGAGTTTGTTAAGCTTAGGAAGCACAATGTGGGACTTGGTCACTTATCTAGACTAGAATCAAGGGAGAGTAGAGGTAGTATTTATCATGACTTGCTTGATGCACACTTATTTTGAATTTAGATAGTATTGGATTAATTCATGGATAATGTAGAGTTCTTAACAACTAGCAAGGCACTTGATGATTATACTTATGCATAATGATTACAATTGATAACTCATGGAGCATGTTTCCAGCTCATTGTAGTTCAACTCTCTAAACTTGGTGCAAATGAGATTCTATGCAAATGTGTTTGAGTATGAAAGATATGCATTTTTACTTTAAGCACACAAATAGGTTGCAAGAGGACATAACAAATGAAAAGAAACAACTAGGAAATAATTTTGTGTAGGATTATGGTGGTCCTCTTTACATCAAAACACAAATGAGTATCATAAATGGTTTGGTGTTTGTTAGCATATGAGGAAGTTATTCAAATGGGATGAAATGCAATTGTTTCTTATGGTTTGTTTGGAAGCCTTTAAGAAATGGGGTATCATAAATGGTTTAATGTTTGTCAACATATGAGGAATCTATTCAAATGGAATGAACTACAATTGTTTCTTATGGTTGCTTTGGAAGCCTTTAAGAAACGGGGTATAGATTGTGTTGGTCCCATCAATCCTACTAAGCGAAGGATAGAGATACATTATATTATTACTAAAATTAAGTATCTAAAACATTGAACTAAATTCACGTTAGCAAAGGATTGCATTATAGAAATCATTATGCATTTCATCTTGAAAACCTCATAACCAGATTTGGTTGTCTAATAATGTTGATTAGTGAGCAAGGTACTCACTTCATTAATAACATAATTAAATCAACCAAGAATTCATGATTCATCATTAGAAAAGTACACCATATCACCCACATGTTAATGGACAATGGAGGCTTTCAATGATATTCTAGAGCATGCCTTGACAAAAATTTGTAATGTGGAACAAGATGATTGGGATGAGTGTTTTCTTGTAATTTTATAGGCATACAAGACCGTTTGTAAGAGGTTTACAAATCACACTCCATTTTTGTTGGTATATGGGGAAGGAAGAAATGATGCCATAGGGTTTGTTGTTATTAGTTTGCAGATTGCAATAGATGTGGAATGATTAATGACGATTCTCTTCAAAGGAGGTTGGGGGACCTCATCTAGTTGGGAGAAAATGTTGTTATTATAGGATCCCAACAGTAGAAGAAACAAGATAGAAATATTGGCATGACCACAACATTTGGTCTTAGGTAATGGAACCTAAATCACTATTTTTGTCATATAACATCATGCTTTTCAAAAATCTAGTGAAACTAAGGATGAGATGACTAGGTCCTTTCACTATCACCTACATTTCAAAATCTAGTGAAATGAAGTTGAAAAAGTTGGATGACTAGCCTATGCAGGACTAAAGTCATACTATGGTCCACTAGAAACTCGTTGATTTATCACATCAAA
Organism: Pinus taeda; assembly: GCA_000404065.3. NCBI lineage: Eukaryota > Viridiplantae > Streptophyta > Pinopsida > Pinales > Pinaceae > Pinus > Pinus taeda. Next base: position 34,252 of record APFE030288218.1, on the reverse strand, counting down.
AAAACATTTGTGTTGGAGTAAGAATAGTACTAATTAAATAAGTTCTAATAATGATAAAGTAGTTAGTATTATGTTGTGAAGTCAAAGGAGAATGTTGAAAGTACAAGTTAGTTGTTTCTTGAAATGTGGTGGTTGATAAGTAGTGTCACGATAATAAAAATAATAAAGGTACTAATATTTGGGGAAGAGATAAGTTAGAATATTTTATTGATATGATGGGTAAGTATGACAAGAGAGAAGCAATGGCAGTAACTTGACATGAAGATAGGAAACAACAATGGGATAATATCATGACATTGATACAAAAAGATTTCAATGAAGGGAGGTTAACATTCATAATTTGAATGACCCTTGATAAGCATTAAACGTTGGTGCATCCTAATAAAACAAGTAAGGGACATATTATGACAATATTCAATGCTAAGATTGGTATAAGTCTGAGAGGAGTGTGTTGGGGAATGTATTGGTTGTTTCAAACTCTATAACAAAGAAGTAAGAATCTAGAAGATCCTAGCTTGAAACAGTGTAATGGTGACTTCATCAAATCCCAAGTCCCATCCAAAGCAAAAGGTACACAAAAAAGGAAATATGCCCATTATATGAAAAGGGAAATATCATTAAATCGTTCTTGGGAAAGGTCAACATTGTAGGGTTTTCTAATTTTAATTTTCAAGATACTCCCCAGTTTCTTGAGCTACAATTTAATTGTTATGTGGAAAAAAGAAAACCTAGCCAATGGTAATGAAATGGTAGAATAAGAGGAACAAAAGAATAAACTTTATAAAGCTAGGATTGTGTTACTATTAGATGTGCCACATTTTGGATGGAGTACACCATTTACTTGTTGCATTAGATTTTTTTATTTTTAATGGATTGCATGGAGTAAATTTGTCGTTGGATCATGCATGCCCTATGGACCTTGATGTTTTGCATAAATTCTAGAGATTAGAGAAATGGGGAGAGGATGTTGAAGAGTCAATGATGGTCTAGAATATCATGGATGAATATATCTATTAAAAATTTGGGACAGATAAAGGTACACGTGGAGTTGTAATTTCAACCATCTAACATATAAAAATAAGGTTTTCCACTCAACATTTGGTTTGCATGTTAGTTTGAAAATGTTGGAAATATGAAGGCATGTTGGGGGTGGTGCCTGTGGGTTAAAGGTGCACCCACGACGTTAAAATGACTTGGGCACTCTATCTTCAAAATAAATTTTTAGAGGATCACATGGATGTTTAGTAGCAAGGTAAGGGTTTCGTTATAGTAGGGTTATGATGCTCTTGGCCATGATCCTATAGAAGGCATTGGAGGAGAGAACCTATATTGTAAATGTTACAAAATTATTTCCAATGCCAAAAGTAAATATATGGCTGTTTACTAAGGACAAGCAACTACAAGTTGATTTGAATTTGGCATTTCAATGTTGGTACACCATGATGATATAGGAGACCATCAAATCCTTTTGAATTCCATGGAATCTTGTGGACAAACATGATGATTTTATTTTCTTTCAAATTTATATGAATAATGCTTTTTGTCAAACCACATGTATATCCATAAGCATTAGTGAAGTACTACCCTTTCGTAATATTGAAAATGATACCCAAAGTATAATTTTGCTATGACCTAAGAACTTTGATCCTCAATCAAATTCATAAATTAAAATTACATAATTTAAAGAAGTTATCACAAGAAAAGGGAGGTCAATCGACATCTACATCTAAAAGAATGTTTGAGAGCCACTACATCTACTTAAACTTAAGTGATAGAGAGAGAAGGAACAAGATGAACAAAAATTAGTGCATACTATAAGAGTAACTAAGAAGAAAACAAAGATATGCATTGTCACTTCATCATAGTGAACAAAAGTATCCATTAGGAGAAAAGGGACCAAAGCACTAGTCTAATCAACATCAAGACCCAAGGAGAGTATCCATACATATAGCCAATCCAAGCTACTAGCCAAATGCCAATAGACAATAGAAATTACATAATTATCGCAATAGGGAAAAGAAGATCAAGAATTAATTCAAAAGTCATGATAGTAAAAATGAAACCATAGATACTTTCGGTAAATCTCCTTTGCCCAAAAAGGTATAGACTATTGTTGAAAAAATTGCACTCACATGTATAGGTGAAATAGATAATAGATAAAGACTCCTCCCATTAGTTAGATAATTTGTACTTAATTTTGAAAACTAGAGACACTACAAAGGAATGAAGTTTCCCACCTTGGGATCCACTTAACACTACACCAAATGATGACAACTCATGTTGTCTCCCATCCCTAGTAGAAAGGAACTTCATGGTCTAGGGTTCAACAAAGGGTGTTGTAGAGACATCCTATAATCCTTGTGATCCATGAGGCTCTCACGCTAGGTGAAAGTTCTCAACAGATCCCATACTTAGAACTTGACATTTCTATTATTCCATATAGAGACCCGTCTATTTATGTGTTTAAGATATTACATGAGTTAGAAAATTGGTGTCATAGATGTTTTTTCACTTTTACAAGTTGGAATTTGCCTCCATAACTTTTCAAGACCTATTTTTTTATCAATGTAAAAGCTTCTTTTGCTATCAATTTATATAGCATTTTCTTCTCCTTTTAATTAGGGATTTACACCTATTTATCTTATGAGATTGTGAGAACTCATTAAAAGCATTTCTAATAACGTTTCTAACAATTTCACACATGTTATCATGTTAGATCTTAAACTTTTATAATCTATATTGCATGAAAATATCTTTCAAATTAATCACATTCTAATCATATAATTAATCCGAAAAACATTTTTTACATATTATCATATCAAATATTATTTTTCCTATAAATTATCTCAATAAAAAAAACTTCCACATCAAAATTTTAATGAAAATATCCGATATTATTATCATATGATAAGATATTTAATAACTTTCATTATCAGATTGATCTTTTAAATTGAAAAAAAATAATCATTAAATGCAACGAGACAATGATCTCTGTTTTTTATATGCAACTTTCATGGTCATATTAATAATAAGCGACAAGTTCAACACGGCACTGGCCGCCGTCTTACCAGATTTGGTCAATTTTGATCACTTTGTGATGGTATTATAATTGCACCAATAAATCATATATTTGTTAATTTGTTTGACAATACAACCAAACAATATGTAAAATTTGTTGGTCTCTTCCTCATGCTCAGTCCACAACGTAAGGGTCACGACACTAATAATTATAATGCCTACGTGTATACATGCAGGAAGATTCTTTATATAAAGACAATGTCTACGTGGAGGTGAGCTGGATTTCATGAATTCAACTTGTTTCATTGTGGATATGGTTTGGAAATGGAAGACTTAATATGAAACGCATATAAGTTAAAACAACGATCAATAAATAAAAATTGTAATGAGTCATCAGGTGGTGGTTTGTTCTAGGAAGTTGCAATGTTGCATACTTCACCCCTCCAAATCATTGTCATCATTATAGCAACTTGACAACGTCAACATCAACTTGGATTCAAATTCAACCTCAGGTGGTGGTTTGCTTGGAAAGTTGCAATGTTCCATACTTCACCCCTCCAAATCATTGTCATCATTGTAGCAACTTGACAAAGTCAACATCAACTTGGATTCAAGTTCAACCTAATACATTGTATGATTAAGTGTATTTTAGGATTAAGTGTATCTCCTTTAATGAAAGTAAAAAACAAACAAATCTAACACACTGACATCAAGGTTACTACCCTTTCCAGGGGAAGGCAAGGGTATTATTTAGGGGATGGATGATTATATATTTACAAATCACATGCATGATATGTATTGGATTTATGGGTGTTGATGGTCCAATGTAAAATAGAATGTTTTGATTATAAGTTTTATAGAAATTTTTAATAAGGAAAAAATTACCATCATTTTATTGTTAATTTGGCAATAAAAATTAGATCTATATATATTACTAGTTACTATTTATAAATATAAGTGTATTTCTAGTTACTATTTATAAATATAAGTGTATTTGGTCATAAATATATTTATTATTAGTTATTTTGGATAAATACAAGTTTATTTATCATTGTTACGGAATGAAAATTATATCACTTAAAATAATTTGAGAATGATCTATATTAAGGTAGACTTATATTTTTGAAAAAGGAAGAAGTCATAATATTTATTGAAGACTCTGTGAAGTTGACTCTGTGAAAATTTAGGTCTCATGGTTTAGGCCTACGGTTGAGGTCACATTCGAAGGGATTTTTGCATTAGGATAGACAAGCCTAGTTATTCTCTGGTATCTTGCTCACAAAAGATGTTGCACTCTTATCCCATTGGATTGGTATTCTTGTAGCTCGCATTTTGCTTTTGTGTGGTTCAAACCTAGTAGTTTGTCTGGCCAAGCAGCCGTTATGGCTGATCCTGCCCACGCAACTCAACTCTCTAAGGAGGTTTTGGCCTTTAACAACTTAGTTTTCAATGGCCCTAAGTTCCAAAAACCCCCTCCTTTAAAGTTTGTCAAAAAGATCAATGAAATCCCTAAGATCGTGATCCCGACTCCTCAAGCTAGGATGAGTGCGCTTTTGGTTGTAGATCGTGGTTTGATTGGGAAATTTATAGGTCTATGGCCCTCTCCCAAATCTGTAAAATCTTGGATCGAATCAAACTGAAATCCAAAGATGAAAGGTGAAGTTGTATCCTCTTTTGTTGGGAAATGTATTTTTACTTTTTATTTTGAATTGAAGGAGGACCAGGATCTAATCTTCAAAAGTCGTCCCTATTTCATGGAACCTCAAAGGCTTTACCTAGGTTAGTGGAATCCTAATTTGAATCTAGATTATGATGTCCCACAATCGTCCTAATCTGGGTTAAATTGTGGTATCTTCCTCTGCATTGTTGGAATGACACTACATTTAAACTTATTAGGAATTCTCTAGGGATGTGTATTTATTGCGCAGAGCCAAGGATGGTTTGTTTTCTTATGCTCGAATTTGCATTGAAGTGATTCTGGAAAAAGGGTTGTTGCATGCAATCAATTTGTATATGGACGATTACACCCATACTCAGGAAGTTGATTACGATCAATTTTCCTTTAAATGCAAAATTCGTCATGAATATGGTCATCTTTCCAGAAGTTGTTCCAAATCTCCATCTCCACTTGAAAATCACAAAGAATAAAGGGGACAATGGCAGCAATCTAAAATAAGAAAATGCCCTAATAAGAAGCAAGCCTCAAATCAAAGAAAATTTTCCCAGACCCCGAAGGGAACAGGAATCCAAAACAAATTTGGAGAAAATAAGGAGAGTTCATCCCAATCCAGAAACCATAAAGAGAAGAACAACAAATATGAAGTTCTAACAAACTTGAATGAAGAAGAGGGCCCTTCTCAGAAAACTCAGGAAACAAAAGTCCATCATAGTGAGAATTCCCTGGTAAAGGAGAATCAAACTCCTGAAGACTCACAAGACTCCATAGAGGAATCACCAGAAGAAGAAGAGGAGGCTTAACTTTCTTCAAAGGAAGCTATAGGCCAAGCCCAGCAAGCAAGCTCAACTGAAGAAAAATCGGTGGAGAAATGATCAGGACTTATGCATAAATGCAACAAAATACAGATATAAACATAAACACAAAGATGCAACAGAAACAAAACTTCATTTCATTAATATTAAAGAACTGAAATATTCTTACATACAAAATGGAAAAAAAATAACTCAGGCAATGGTAGCTTATCTATGAGAAGAGATGTGGTGACTACATGGCTCTTAACTTTGTTACAATGAGGCTAAAGGGCCTTTTTATTATTAATCAACAAGGGAAAACCATAACCCTAAGAGATGAAACACCAAGAGTTTGTGGGCCTTGTTGGGATTAGTTGGGAAACCAACTTCTCGGGGTCATAACTTGGTCATATGATCTCCATTTGGCATGTACGATACTTTGTTGGCAAATATCTCTTAGTACTATAAGACTTTCCAAGAGTCTTTACCTGTGGCAATGGGCCTGTTGTGTACCTCAAAAAACGTTGTTTAGGGGGTCAAAATAGCTACATAAGTTCATGACCCAAAAAACTACAAAAAATAGTAAATGTTGCTATAATCAAGGAAACAGAAGAAATTGACTGGAGGTTTAGGTGGAATATGCGGGTGGCCACCAATATCCACTTGTATCATTCCTCCCCCCTTAGGAAGAAATGGTCCCAATTACGTGTAGAGTCTCCATGAGATGAGGAATTTTTTGTTGAACCTAGTCCCTGGTGAACCACCTACCCTGGTGAAGTAGTTGACCTGCTTTGACTGCTCGATATAGCTAGATGCTCTGTTGGCAAGTGTTATTGATCTGTTTTTCCATGATCCTATTAGTTGTGGCCTACTCGATGCAACTTGGATTGAGCTCTGTTGGTGTCAGCTTCTCATCAACATCAGATGTGTCCAACAATGGAGGAAAGAATGGTTGCATCAAGTCCAGATTGAATATTGGGTGCATACCAAGAAATGATTGAATGTTGAACTTGAAGGCATTGTCCCCTGCAACCTTGGTGATGGTGTACAACCCATATTAGAGCAGGAAACGCTTGGAGTGGGGCTCAACGAGGCACTCCTCTTTGCAAATGTAACCAAACTTTGTTACCCACTTAGAACTTGTGTGGCACTCGATGTTAATCATGACGATGCTTTTACTTAGAATTGGATCTGTCCAATACATCATGGACCTGCTAGTGGATGCGCTGAAGTTGCTCAATGAAGTTGTTAACTTGGTCAGCTTCAGACTGGACATGAGCCGTATCTACTTGAGTAGCTGCAAATGGTATGGCCACATCAATGAGACATAGTGGTTGGAATACCAACCCCACCTGCAAGGGGTTATGACCAGTTGATCTATGGAAAGCTATGTTGTAATTGTGTTGAACATAGGGGAGGCTTTCATCCCATGTGCATGGATGCTTCGAGTTGTACATGCACAAAATGTGCACGATCATCTTGTTGACGACCTATGTTTGGCCATCTATTTGGGGGTGGAAGGTCATGGACTTAGTGAGTTTGTTATCTAGCATTGACCAAAGGCTTGACCAAAATGTACTTACGAACCTGCTGTCCGAATCTAAGATAATGTATTGTGGGATCAAAAAATGTACCCACACTCATTCAAAGAAGAGCTTAGTTGCGGATTATACTGTTTTTATTTATATGAATAATGTTTTTGTCAAACCACATGTATATCCACAAGCATTAGTGAATTACTACCCTTACATAATATTGAAAATGATATCCAAAGTATAATTTTGCTATGGCCTAAGAACTTTGATCCTCAATCAAACTCATAGATTAAAATTATAGAATTTAAAGAAGTTATCACAAGAAAAGGGAGGTCAATCGACATCTACATCTAAAAAGAATTTTTGAGAGCCACTACATCTACTTAAACTTAAGTGATAGAGAGAAGGAACAAGAGGAACAAAAATTAGTGCATACTATAGGAGTAACTAAGAAGAAAACAAAGATAGGCATTGTCACTTCATCACAGTTAACCAAAGTATCCATTAGGAGAAAAGGAACCAATACACTAGTTTGATCAATATTAAGACCCAAGGAGACTATCCACACAAATAGTCAATCCAAGCTATAGCCAAATGCCAATAGACAATAGAAATAACATAATTATAACAATAGGGAAAAGAAGAACAAGAATTAATTTAAAAGTCACGATAGTAAAAAAGAAACCATAGATACTTTCGGTAAATCTCCTTTGCCCAAAAAGGTATAGACTATTGTTGAAAAAATTGCACTCACATGTAGAGGTGAAACAGATAATACATAAAGACTCCTCCCATTAGTTAGATAATTTGTACTTTATTTTGAAAACTAGAGACACTACAAAGGAATGAAGTTTCCCACCTTGGGATCCACCTAACACTACACCAAATGATGACAACTCATGTTGTCTCCCATCCCTAGTAGAAAGGAACTTCGGTTCAACAAAGGGTGTTGTAGAGACATCCTATAATCCTTGTGATCCATGAGGCTCTCATGCTAGTTGAAAGTTCTCAACGGATCCCATACTTAGAACTTGACCTTTCTACTATTCCATATAGAGACCAGTCTATTTATGTGTTTAAGATATTACATGAGTTAGAAAATTGGTGTCATGGATGTTTTTTTCACTTTTACAAGTTGAAATTTGCCTCCATAACTTTTCAAGACCTATTTTTTATCAACGTAAAAGCTTCTCTTACTATCTATTTCTATAGCACTTTCTTCTCCTTTTAATTAGGAATCTACACCTATTTATCTTATAAGAATTGAGAACTCATTAAAACCATTTCTAATAACTTTCCTAACAATTTCACACATTGTAGATCTTAGACTTCTATGATTTATACTGCATGAAAATGTCTTTCAAATTAATCACATTCTAATCATATAATTAATCCAAAAAACATTTTTGTACATATTATCATATCAAATATTATTTTTTCTATAAACCATTTCAATAAAAAAACTTCCACATTAATTTTTTAATGAAAATATCCGATATTATTATCATATGATAGGATATTTAATAACTTTCATTATCAGATTGATCTTTTAAATTGAAAAAAAATAATCATTAAATGCAACGAGACAATGATCTCTGTTTTTTATATGCAACTTTCATGGTCATATTAATAATAAGCGACATGTTCAACACGGCACTGGCGGCCGCCTTATGAGATTTTGGTCAATTTAAATCACTTTGTGGTGGTATTATAATCACACCAATAAATCATATATTTGTTAATTTGTTTGACAATACAACCAAATGAAATGGAAAATTTGTTGGTCCCTTCCTCATCCTTAGTCCACAACGTAAGGGTCACGGCACTAATAATTATAATGCCTACGTGTATACATGCAGGAAGATTCTTTGTATAAAGACAATGTCTACGTGGAGGTGAGCTGGATTTCATGAATTCAACTTGTTTCATTGTGGATATGGTTTGGAAATGGAAGACTTAATATGAAACACATATAAGTTAAAACAACGATCAATAAATAAAAAATGTAACGAGTCATCAGGTGGTGGTTTGTTCTAGGAAGTTGCAATGTTGCATACTTCACCCCTCCAAATCATTGTCATCATTGTAGCAAGTTGACAACATCAACATCAACTTGAATTCAAATTCAACATCAGGTGGTGGTTTGCTATGCTCTCATTGTCATCATTGTAGCAACTTGACAAGGTCAACATCAACTTGAATTCATATTCAACATCAGGTGGTGGTTTGCTCTGCTGGGAAGTTGCAATGTTCCATACTTTCACCCCTCCAAATCATTGTCATCATTGTAGCAACTTGAAAAAACCTAATACATTGTATGATTAAGTGTATTTACTTGATTTGTACAGTATATCCATTCGATTCCTTTAATGAAAGTAAAAAGCAAACAAATCTAATAGTGACATCAAGGACACTGCCCTTTCCTAGGGAAGGGCATTATTCAGGGGATGTATGATTATATATTTACATATCACATGCATGATATGTATTGGATTTATGGATGTTGATAGTCAAATATAAAATAAGATGTTTTGATTATAAGTTTACCATCATTTAATCGTTAAATTAGCAATAAATATATATATTATTAGTTATTATTTATAAATATAAGTGTATTTGGTAATAAATATAATTATTATTAGTTACTATTTATAAATATAAGTCTATTTATTATTGTTAGTGAATGAAAATCATATTACTTAAAATAATATGAGAATTATTTATATGAAGGTAGATTTATATTTCTGAAAAAGGAAGAAGTCATAATATCCATTGAAGATTGGAGCTTTGCAGTGCGGGTATTGTGAAGTTGACTCTGTGAAAATCTAGGTCTCGTGGTCGAGGTCACATTCGAAGGGATTTTTGCATTATGAGAGATCGACCTGGTTATTCTCTGGTATCCTGATCACAAAAGATGTTGCACTCTTATTCCACTGGATCAATATTCTTGTAGCTCACATTTTTCTTTTGTGTGGTTCACACCTGGTAGTTTGTTTGGCCAAGCAGTCGTTATGGCTGATTCGACCCATGCAACTCAGCTCTCTAAGGAGGTTTTGGCCTTTAACAACTTAGCTGTCAATGGCCCTAAGTTCCAAAAACCCCCTCCCTTGAAGTTTGTCAAAAAGATCAATGAAATCCCTAAGATCGTGATCTCAGCTCCTCAAGTTAGGACGAGGGCGCTTTAGCTTGCATATTGTGGTTTGATTGGGCAATTTATAGGTCTATGGCCCTCTCCCAAATTTGTAAAATCTTGGATCGAATCAAATTAGAATCCAAAGACGAAAGGCAAAGTTGGATCTTCTTTTATTGGGAAATGTATTTTTACTTTTTTATTTTGAATTGAAGGAGGACCAGGATCTAATCTTTATAAGTGGTCCCTATTTCATGGAGCATCAAGGGCTTTACCTAGATCAGTGGAACCCTAATTTTAATCTAGATTATGATATCCCTGTTAGCGCTTGGAATTCACCTAGGCTGAGATAGACAAACTCTCAAGGCTACATCAAACCATTTCACCTCGTAGCTAGTCCTACGAGGTATGAGAAGGCTCTCTCGGGTCAGATTCGGTAGATCTTTCAATATGATAAGCTGACCAATTAGGATCAAAGATATTAGGCTAGTAAATTGATAAGGGGGGTTGATTCAAAGATTTTTGGGTTTTTTGGTGGCAATTGGAGGGAGTGCAATTCAGGGTGCGGGGATTGAGCTCAGTTTTTGCAGGTGGGTCTTTGGGGAAAGGTAGGAGTCTATGCTGATGCCTTTAGTTGAAAGAGATGATCCAGGAGGAATGAAGAGAAGCTAAAGAGGGCAAACAATGAATTCGAATCCTCTCTAGACAGTGGAAAACATAAAATTTAAACAAAATTGAAAGCTGAGCATGGCATGCATGAATTCAAACTTTATCACTTCTTTTGTTTAAATAGTAGCAAGAGATTAAGGAATGGAACACATAAACACACTTACAATAACAGTAGGAAACACACCATCAACATAATAATCCACAAGAATCCACAATGAAGTCTGCAAAACCCTGGCCTTCCTTTTCCTCAAATTGCAGAAATAAAAGTCAACAATACAATAGAGCTTCTCCCTCTAGAGTCCAACCCTGAAAATGAGTAAGAGAAGGCATAATATAGAAGGTCTAACTCCTTTCCCCACCTCTAGGGGTCGAGCTCAGCTTCCTAGGAGCTGTTGAACCTAATTCTAAATCAGTCACTAGATAATAGGCCAGCACAACAACTTGCCTCTAAAACTTAGGAAACCTATCCATGCATTAAATATTTACTATTTACATCAAAGAAGCTTCTAGAAGTGGTAAAGAGGAGTAAAAGTATCTAATTCCATGAAATTTACACAAGAATCCATCATTTACATGCCCAAATAGTCAACCAAGGTGAAAACAGTGATTTGCTGGCCGAACTGGTCAAAACTGGCAAATTTGCCTGAGTGGTCGCGCCCCTGATCTTGACTGGTCGCGCCCCTTTGCATCTCTATTTGAGGGCCTTTCCGGTGTCCAAATCAGGTGCAATATAGCTTGTTGGAAAGGTCTGGAAGTATACTTTCCAACCCAACTAGAATTTCTGAATTTGGAGTTGATTTGTCTCCTCCAAAATCAAATATCCCAAGACTGCTTTCTGCAACTCAAAAAAGGGGCAGAAAGTCAAAATTTGCCTGTAGGCAAGTGTATCTTTGCATGAAAAATCCAACCATGTAGAGTTTTCCCCGTTCTAAGCTGCCCTCATGACTGGTCGCGTACGGGGTGCGACCACTCGAATGGACAAAACCTGTAAAATTCCAAAAAATGCCAAAAATGCCTCAAAATTCTCAAAATCTCTTGGGTTTGCTGCTAGGAGAAAGATAATGAGTATCATGGTGAGTGAGAGAGGCCTTAGCCAAGATACGGAGCGGGTCGGTCTTCTTCTTGCTCTTGCGGACCTCGGACAACCTTCTTTGGAACATTTTCATTTTTTCCTTGCAAACATGCATCCTTGCCAAATAATGGTTTTTCATGTTCCTTAGCAACTTGTTGTTCTGATTGGTCTTAGCCAACAACCCCTCTAAGTGTGTGTTCACTTGGATAAGCATGGATTCCCTCTCCTTGGGCAGCAAGTCACCGGGCCTCCTACGGTTGATGACTCGATCACTTCGAATCCTCCATAGCTCATCCAACTCTTTCTCATCCTCAAGCTGTTTGTTTCACTGCTCCAAATACTTGATTATCCATTTTTCCATCAATAATTGTGTTTGCAGCGAATGAATCTCGGTGCTTTGCTCTCGGATGATATCCTTGAGCTCTGTGCTAGGAGAACCGGCGTCAAGATCAATAACCGGATCACCTGACAATCTCTCCTCAATCATGGGCTGCTTGCCCCTCTCTGCTACCTATGCTGCTGTCGGAAACGAGGCCCCTTCCACCTGGTGTGGAGATAACACTCGCTGACCTGATGATGATGACGAGACCCCTTCCACCTGCTGTGGAGAAAATACTCGTCGAGCTGCTGCAAACAAGGTCCTATGACCCCTCTGATATGTACGCTGCAGTGGGGAAACAACATGTCTCGGAACAATAATCTCTGGCTGGTGTGATGGACCTCCCTCCTCATGAATGGCCTCTGGCTCTAGCTATGGCTGTGGTGGCACCGTAAAGAACTCATGAGAAATGAAGTCTGCCCATGGAATGCCCTGTTGACTCAACTGATGAGAAACAATGAGCTGGATGAGACCATGATGGCACAAACTCCTATGCTGCTGAGCTGGGGACTGCCTCTGAAACACGGATGCCATCCTCTGAATGTCCTAGAAGAAGAAAACCGGGATGTTCATCATCCTCACTCGGGTAAAGTGCATCAACAGGCGAATGTGACAAGAGAAGACCTGTGAAAATCTTCCCTCGCATGTAAAGTAATGCATGATAAGACCCCTGACAAGTGACTCATGAATGCTGGCCTGACATATGGTTCAAAATAAACATAATCCAGTATTTTGCGCTTGGGCCACACCTCACCCACATTTGGTATCCCGGTAGCCTCTGAAATCACCTCTGGAGATAGTACAAAATTCACCCCTGCAAGAGTGACCTGCCCATCATGAAGGTGCAAAACAAATAAGTGGGCCAACTCCCTGTGGTGCTGAATCTGAGCAAGCCTCTCACAAAACTGAAAACATGACATATAAAGGAAACCATTCACTGCGATAGGACATGCCTGCAATTCTACCAAAGAGGTGGGTTCCTCTCTCCTATGATGACCACCTTTGCCACCCTTACGAGGCCTCTGTTGTACCTCGATTTTTGTGGAAGAAGACCGGTCATCACCTTGCTCATAGGATTCAGTGGTTGACATGGTTTTGGAGCAGGATGGGCAAACTGAAGGACAAATTGGACTGCTGCCTCTGCCTGCAAAAGTACTGAACTCTATGCTGTTTCAAGGGGAAAAAACATGAGGGGAATGTTAGGGGAGGGAACTTCTTAACAAGGAATGGGAATATATGATAATAACAGGGAATTTTCAAGGGAAACTTTACACATTGTCATGCATATAGGAACAATTTTAACATTGGGAAATCATTTGCCAAGAACATCTCATATGGGACAAAACATGTATGATAATGAACATGGAAGGGGCATACATGAATCAAGAGGGACATAGGGACACCATACACCAAATTCACTGAGGAGTTCATGTGTGTTATAAGGCAGATTCTGCTCTTTTTGTTCTTTAAGGGTTACATGCACATTAAGGAGTACATACTCATCATTTTCACATGAAGGGAAAGTGTTTCATGTATAAGGGGGTGTCAAGGATATATAGAGGTTTGTACATGCTTTTAAATATACAGCACATTAAATTTACATGACTCTCTTCAGTCTTTACAATGTATCTTTTCTTTTTGTTTTAGTTTTTTGCATGTGTATGGTAGAGGGAATTAGGGTTTGAGTGCTTGTGAGAGGGGTAGGGTTTATAACTTAGGGATGGGGGTAGGGCAACATTTATGTGCAAATGAAATAGGACAGAGATGCAAACATGATTATTAATGAAAGAGTGGAAAAAGGAAGGGATCAATGGGACAATAAACACTTGAAACAGTCACAAAACCCTAGCATTTTACAAACATTAGCAACGGCCATATTAATCCATTCACTTGCAACTTTAAATGAGAAAACCATGACACACATCATTATTTTCACCATCCAAATCATCATTCATGAATTGAGTGCCTACCTCGATCGATTTAGCAAGCAAGAGGGCGATTTGGTCGATTTGGAGTGATTCTGTAGAAAACAGTTTGAGTGGTCGCGCCCCTGCTTTGAGTGGTCGCGCCCCGCCTGAGTGGTCGCGCCCTTGAGAAAAATACACTGCAGAGGGGTCACTGAGTGGTCGCGCCCCGCCCAACTAGTCGCGCACTGAGCCTGAGTGGTTGCGCCCCTGAAAATGACTTCAACTTGCTACAAATCGCCTCCTTTGAGCTCTCATTCGTTTTTGCAAGCTCTCAAATGCATAATGAGGTATGTTTAGAGGGAAATTTACTCTTTATAGGCCCAAATTGAAAAAATTAACTTACCAAACCCACTTTCTAATGTTTTTGTTTTGACATTCACTTTAACACTGTTTTGAGTTCCCTTTGTCCTGAATTTGATATTTTAAGTTCTTTAACTCCGTTCTTTTTGTAGGTTGACCATCTGATGGACTCTGGCGAGGAGACCAGGGTTATTGCTGGCATTTTGAAGAATTTTGAAAATTTTCCTTATTTTTTGCAAATTTCACATGACCTTGGGTTTAAAAACAGGGTTTTTAAATCCAAGGTATAAATGAGCTGTACCTGATGAAAAAATATCAATGGAACATATTTACATACCTCCTTCCGGCTTGCTGGGGACTATTAGACCTTTGACTCATGACCTTGCAGTGATTTTTGACCAAAACCCTAGACCTAAGACTTGGGATTTCAAGACAAAAATAAAACAAGTGTAACACAAGCTCATTTAAATGATATGATCTGATCCAGCAAAGCCAAGAAGGGAACAAGGACCAGCTCCTCCATCAGTTTTATGGCATGCCTAACGGGATGCAAAACTGATACTGATGAGACACCTACCTATGCACATGCAAAGAGCTTTTGATCCCCGATGGAGGGCTCAAGACCGACACTAACAGTATCTATGCCTAATATATGAAATTGCATCTAATGTTTTGAGGCATCAATGCTTCTTAGTGATTCTCAGCTAAGTATGAGACCCTTATGCTCAGGTATGTTGTTTAAACCTGTAGATTACATATTTGTGACATGTTTGAAAAAATGCGTGTCATGGCTAATGGGGGTCTAGTCTAATCCTTGTCAATGTTTTTGCAAATGTATCATGGTTCTTTTATGTAAATTCATCACTGTAGGTGTCATTGAGTTTTGGGTAGTGACCTAGACTCTAGGCCTGAAAAAGTGGTGCAAATCTCGGAGTCACAGGCACAGGTCTGAGGAGAAAAGTTCCCAGACACATGCATACCCATGTTGTGGTAGCGTATGGAGCCTCCTGGACGCATGCTTGTCCATATCAAGGGAGAATATAGGGGTTTAATGATATAAAAAATTAGTGGGACCCATGATTGGTTATTTAAGTAGTTGGGATGGCTCCTGGGAGTTATGTTACTGATGTGGAAGGTCTGTATGGTGTGTTTCCATCGATTCCACTTCCTTAGATGACACATAGGGAGTCAAATCATATCATAGTAACTTCTCGTCACATGTTTACCCAGGTTGTTTGGTTACTTGGGTAGATGTGGGAGGAGGGTGTTACAAAGTGGTATTAGAGCATGGTTCACCCATCGGAATGGATGGGATGTGAGTTGGTCATGCATTCATGTCAGTTTCATATGTGTTTCTTGTGTTTGAAGACCATGTGCTTGTTTCATTTGTATGGTATGTGTTATGGTTGTAGGGAGGTCACCATGGGAAGTTGATGGTGTTGTTTTGGAGTGTGTCATCATGAGAGTATGGTTGATTATGCATTGTTTATGCATGTTAGTATTCACATGTGGTCATGTGTACAGTGATGTTGTGGTTTCTTTCATGCATTAGGTCATGGTATGTGTAGTTTATATGGTCATCCATTAACGACTGGACTCTGGCTAGAATGCTAGTTATATGGTTCCATGCTTATGTGTTATATTTCTATATGTTTTCATGATTATGTGATACATGTATTATACTGTTTTGCTGATCCTGTAGACAAGGTATCCTCCCCAAATTATGCTAAGATATGTTCTTTTATTGTGATTTGGTTTAGATGACATGATATACCTTGCAAGAAGAATATCAAAGATGTTTAGCATGATGGTATACTACAATTCCCGAGACTCTCCCTATGGATCAGATGAGCAACGTGGTGTTGGGAACTCTTCTAATTTGGCAGACACACTAAGAAGCTTAAATGCAGAAATAAGGAGTTCAAGGCAAACAATGACATAATCATACATGCATAAGAGAAACAAGTAGAGGTAAATGTAGTGATACTTCAAAGTTTCTTAGAATTGTAGTGACAGGGACCCCTTTGGATTAGCCATGAGTAGGAGGACAGAACTAATGGGCATATGGAAATATGTCTCCTCATGTGTATATGTCAAATAGAGATGATATGATTAGAGATGGAAGGTCCTTGGATACTCCCTATAGGATAGGTGATGGAAACAGGTACTATTCTAGTTCTGGTTCTGACAGGAATTATGATCAGCATCGTTATCATCCTTATAGGAGTGATAGGGGATATTTTCTAGGTGAGTTTAAGAAAGCAAATCCGTCTACATTTGATGGAGAGATGATGAAATCACAGGATGCAGAGACATAGTTTCTTGGTATGAGGAAGTTATTTAGGTTGCGTGATTACTTAGAGAACATGAAAGCCATAATAGTTACATTCAGTCTCAAAGGTAAAGCAAATATTTGGCAGGAAGATGTGAAGAATTTCAAAGGTATTCATGAGGATGACTTGACTTGGAATGAGTTTGAGAGACTATTCAAGAAGAAGTACCTATCAGAGAGATACTTTGATGACAGGGAAAAATAATTCTATGAGCTAAAGATGGGATCGATGACAGATGAGGAGTACACTAGTAGGTTCTTAGAGCTATTGAGGTCTGTGCCTTACCTCAAGGAGGAGAAGGCCAAGATTGAAAGATTCACTAGTGGATTACCGATTGCAGTCAAAGACAAGATTGAGTTTGATGAGCCTATATCATTGGAGGAGTTCATTCGAAAGCTAAATAATTTCTATGAACAATCAAAGCACAGATTTGAGACTAAGATAGATTGGAAAGGTAATGTAAAGAAAAAAGGAAAATGAGACAAGAAGTGAGCAAGATCTCAAGGTACAGGTAATAAATAGTATGCAACATTGTTTAAGAAGTTCAATTCATCTGACAGAGGATAGGGAATTCGATCCAAGGAGCAGAAAAAACAACCTGTGGGGTGTTGTACTTGTGGAGGAGAGCATCATAGGAGAGATTGTCCATAAAAATAGGGTGGTAGACCAAAAATATATAGTGCTCAGGAGACACAAATAGTGGGAGATGTTGGGTTGAGTATTCCTAGGATATATGCAGTGTTGGATAACAGATAGGCAAGCCATCAAGCATCTGTAATTGAGATGGATGGTAAGATTTGTGATCAAGTTGTTTCTATTTTGATTGACCCTGGATCTACTTATAGTTATATTAATCCCGACTTGGTGGATAAGTGTGGTTTGAATATAGAAGTACATGCAAATTCTTGGTTAGTGTAGTTAGCTACAGGTACAAAGAAGCGAGTTCATCATTGGGTAAGAACTTGTACATTTCATTTTAATGGTATTCCTACCTTAACACGTTTTAGTGTATTACGGTTGGGATCATACAATATGTTGTTGGGCATGAATTGGTTGTACATTCATTGAACCAAGGTGGATTTTTATGACAATGCTATTGAGTGTTTCGATAACAATGGAGAACAAAGAGTCTTGTGGGGTAAGAAGAAAGCAACATCAGTTAGAATGGTGACAACTATGTAGGCCAAGTGTAGTCGCAAGAAAGGGTGTGTGTTATTTGCAGTGCACATTTCTAGTGTAAAAGATAAGGAAGTTGAGGATGCAAATGTTTTGAGCAGGTGCCCATTTCTACAGTAGTTTCAGGATGTATTTCTTGTAGATATTTCAGAGTTTCCACCTCACAGGGAAGTAGAATTTTCTATTAAGTTTGTGCCAGGGGAAGATTCGGCATCAAAGGAACCTTACAAGATGAGGACTCCTAAGTCGGTAGAGTTGAAGTTGATGTTGAAGGAAATGTTGGATAAGGGATACATTAGGCCAAGTGTATCACCATGGGGTGCACCAGTACTGTTTGTGAAAAATAAGGATGGTACACTGAGGTTGTGCATTGACTACAGGAAGTTGAAGTACTATTTGTGAAAAAGAAGGATGGTACACTGAGGTTGTGCATTGAGTACAGAAAGTTGAAGTACTATTTGTGAAAAAGAAGGATGGTACACTGAGGTCGTGCATTGACTACAAGAAGTTAAATAAAGTGATCATCAAGAAAAGTTACCCATTACTGAGAATTGATGAATTTTTTCGATCAATTGAAGGGAGAAGCAGTGTTCTTGAAGATTAATCTGAGATCTAGATATCATCAGGTACACATTAAAGAAGTGGATATCTGCAAGACAACTTTCCGGACTAGGTATGGGCATTACGAGTTTGTTTTAGTTCCATTTAGTTTAAATAATACTGCAACTATCTTTATGTGCTTGATGAATAGCGTGTTGCATCCATATTTGGAAAAGTTTTTTATTGTGTTCATTGATGATATATTTGTATATTCAAAAAAAAAAAGAGCATGTCGAGCATTTATGAATAGTGTTGAGATTGTTGAGAGAGCATCAGTTGTATGCTAATCTTAGCAAGTGCATTTTATTTCAAATTGAGGTACACTACTTGGGTCATGTGGTTTCCAAGGATGGCATAACAGTGGACCTAGAAAAGCTAAGATCTATCATGTAGTGGGAAGCTCCAAGGAATGTGGATGAGGTGAGATATTTCATGGGGTTAGTAGGTTATTACAAGAGGTTCATTAGGAACTTCTCACAGATTTCTTATCCTATCACATCATTGTAGAAGAAAGGTGAGATGTTTGAATGGACTAAGGAGTGTGCGACCAATTTTAAGTAGCTCAAGCAGTTGTTGACACATGAACCAGTGTAAAATATCGCAGATCCAAATAAAGAATTTGTAGTATGTATAGATGCTTCCAAGAGTGGACTTAGTGGAGTCCTTATGCATGAAGGACAGGTAGTGTGCCATGAGTCACGAAAAATGAATGAGCATGAGAAGAACTATCCAACACATGATCTTGAGATAGCAACAATCATACATGGCAACATTGAATATGTGGAGGCACTATCTTTTGGGTAGGAGGTTTGTATCGACGAGTGATCACAGTGGGTTGCAGTGTCTATTTGACTAACTGAATATGAATGGCAAGCGAGCTCGACGGTTGGCCATGATCAGTGAGTTCGACTTTAAGATTAGGTATATCAAAGGTAAAGATAACAAGATGACATACACTCTTAGCGGGCATATACAGGTAAATCACATAGCAACTACGAGCTCCTATGGTACAGATTTACAGGATAGGATCTTGCAGGCAAGTCAACAGGATGTCATGTATATGGAGATTTTGCACACATTACAACAGAGTTCAGGTAGTGGTACAAGTATAGGAACAGGTAGTGGTATAGGTATAGGTACAAATGTAGGTGCACATGATATGGACTATCATCTCATGGTAGATGGATTGGTCAGGTTTAGAGACAAGATATATGTGCTAGACAACAATGAACTCAAGAAGGTGATCTTGAGGGATTTTCATGCGAGACCATATTCAGGTCACCCAAGATATCAAAAGATGCTAACAACAGTGAACAAATTCTATTATTAGCTGAATTTCAAGAGAGATGTAGCAAAGTTTGTGGCTAGGTACTTCGATTATCAGTAGGTGAAGGAAAAGTGTAAGAATCCAGGTGGACTGCTATAGTTGATTTTGATTCCAAAGTGGAAATGGGAGGTCATTTCCAAATGATTCCATCATGGTAGTAGTGGACATGTTGACAAAGGTAGCACACTTCATTCTAGTAAATTCTACATTCTCAGCGAGTGATGTAGCATAGGTCTTCATCATGGATGTGGTCAGATTGAATGGAGTTCTGAAGAATATTGTATCAAATAGGGTTGCAAAGTTCACTTCCAAGTTTTGGAAGAAGTTATTTGTAGGTTTGGGCACAAAGTTGGCCTTTAGTAAAACTTGTAATTTGCAGATGGATGGATAGACAGAGAGGGTCAACAAGATATTGGAGGACATGTTAAGGATGTATGAAATGCATCAACAGTGGAAGTGGGAAGAGTATCTTCCACTAGTATAGTTCACTTACAAGAATCGGTATCAAGAATCCTCGAGGATGAGTTCATTTGAGGCATTGTATGGGCAGATTTGTAGTACTCGCATCAGTTGGAGTGATCCAGTTAACAGGGTGTTGATTGGATTGTACATGTTGGCAGACATGGAGTAGGAAATGAAAGTAGTCAAGAAGAATTTGAAAGCAACACAGGATAGGCAAAAGAGCTATGAAAATTAGAATAGATTGTTCACGGATTTCCAGGTTGGGGAACATGTGTACTTATGAATCAAATCGAAGAAGAGATCCTTATAGATTGGATCATATGCCAAGTTGGCACCCCGGTTTTGTGGACCTTTCAAAATTATTAAGAGGATTGGGCCAGTATCCTATCGACTTACACTACCTTCGACAATGAAAGTCCATGATGTTTTCCATGTGTCATTACTTAAGAAGTATGTTAAATATGTTGATCATGTGATTGACTAGTCTATATTGAAGGTGGAGCCAAAAGGAGAATTCCAGCTGGAACCACAGTGTATTTTGTAGAAAAATATGCTCATGCTTTGGAACTGAGAAATTGAGCAGGTTAAAGTGAAATGGAAGAACTTTGGGCTCGATGAAGCTACATGGGAGATGGCAGATCAAATGTAGGCTATGTATCCTTCCTTATTCGCTGGTTGAACAAATGTTTTGGTATATTTTTTTGGTACATGTTTTGGTGATGTTTGGTATATCTAAGTATGCATATGGATGGACATACCACCATGAGATATGTTATAAAGATCCAATAAGTGGTATGGGTGTCATGTCATTATGATGTTATACTTGTTATGTTGTCATGTTGGTTTTCTTCTTAGCAGGATGATCATTGTAAATACTGCAATGAGCTAAGTTATAAAACTCCATGGGAATATGTTTTTCTTACAACAACCTTGTTGGTTGTAGGTGTTGTTGAACATTGAGTACAATGTTCCCCCAAGGGGGAGGGTTCTATAACAACCTTGATGAAAATTCCATGTAATAAAAGTTAATAAAGGAAAAATAATAACCACAGCTGATGAGACACTTATTCCAAGATGAATGTTTGGCAAAAGCATAGTGATGGGCATGAATGGTGAATAAATAATGGCTAAGGAAATTGGCAAAGGCAATGGAAAAGGATTTGGAAAGGAAAAATGATATTTTTGGCACATTTATTTATGAAAATAATGGAAATTAGGAGAAAATGGAGGTGAAAGGTCAGAGGTTGCATGTGAAAAGGAAAATTAATGAAAATAATGGAAAATGAAGAAAATAGAGGCCTCGTTAATAAAAAGGCTTCTGAGGACCAGCTCAAAGAATTTTGTCAGTTTAGTTTTGGAGCTCTCTCTCTATTCTCTCTCTCATACTCTTCGACACTTAGATTTTTCTTGGAGCACTCTTGGAGGAGTGTGGCATACTTGAATTTTTGGAGCAAAAAGGCAAAGGAAGAGTAAGAAAACCAAGAGGACATTGGGATCAACAACTACAATGAGTTTCACTTGTAAGTATCGAGTTGCATGTATGTTTTCCTCACTAGTTTTGGCATGCATGGAATATGCATATGGTTTATTGGTCATGATTTGTCATTTGCATGGAGGAATTTTTGGATTGACAGTGGATTTGCCTAGCCTTTCACTTTCCTAGATAGCCATGGTGTTGTGGGTTCATTTATTTATTTTTCTGGTTGGTTCTCATGTTTCCTTTAGCTTGGGTTGAGTTACTATTTCCTGGAGCCTTGGTTGGAAAAACGAACTGGAGCCCTGTAACAACTAGGGTTGAGTTACTAGTCCTGGAGCATTGGTTGGACAAACTGTAACGGCCTGGTGAAAATTCCATGTAATAAAAGTTCATAAAGGAAAAAATATTAACCACGGTTGATGGGACACTTATTCCAAGCTGAATGTTGGGAAAAACATCCTAGTGTGGGTGTTCATTGGTTTATTATGGATAAGGAAATTGACAAAGACAATGGAAAAGGCTTTGGAAGTGAAAAATGGCATTTTTGGCACATTTATTTATGAAAATAATGGAAATTAGTGTAGGAATTTACAGGGTAAGTTCCTCAGACAGAACACCAAAAGGACACCGCTCACAAACAGATCACAGATCAATACACCAATATTTTGACGTTGTTAAAACCCTCAGAGAGGGAAATAGTCCACGGCCTGTGCCAACGTCGCTACTACAGGCAATTTATTAATAAAAGAATGAAAATTTACATAAGCTTCTCTCATGCACGGTGAACCTACAAATGACCCTCCATGCGCTTTAAATAGAATTCATGGACCAATCGGTGTCAAGCCACGGATCAAGTGTCGGTAATACCGAGGAGAGAATGAACCGTCGGATCACTACATATCGTGACCGTCGGATTGTAAGTTACAAAATGTACAACGGTAAAGAAACACACTTTACCTAACTCTATACCTAACTCTATACTAGACCAAGTTGAACTTAACTATTCCTATGTGTCGGAATATCCTAACATCCCCCCTTAAGAACAACTTGGGATAGGATTGAAGGATTTACAAATATGACACAATAGGAGAAGGAAGGAGGCACTAGAGCCTATCCCCCCTTAGTGACAACTTCCTGAACTCCAAGAATATATCGAAGTTTAGTGAACTTCGCCTCTGTGAGAGCCTTTGTGAAGATGTCTGCAACCAGATCATCTGTTGAACAATATTGCACTTCAAGAACATGGTCATGAATGAGCTTTCTGATGAAGTGCATGTGAAGTTCAATGTGTTTGCTGCGCTGATGCTGAACTGGATCTTTGCAAAACTGAATGGCAGTTTGATTATCACACCAAAGTGTAGTTGGATGGTGCTGCTCAAAGCCCAATTCTGATAGGATCTGACGAAGCCACAAGGCTTCCTTACTAGCTTCCACAGCACCATGATACTCTGCTTCTGCTGACGAAAGAGAAATGGCAGCCTGTTTCTTACAAGCCCATGTAATAGGTCCTGAACCAAGAGTGAAGACATAACCGAAAGTAGACTTCCGATCATCAGGGTCACCAGCCCAATCAGAATCAGTGAAACCAACTAATAGAGGAGTTGCTTTGGCACTGTAATGAATCCCAAACTATATTGTACCTCGAACATAACGAAGTATTCTTTTAGCTGCTTTCCAATGACTTTCACGGGGGTTTTGCAAAAAACGAGCAACAAGGCCAACAGCAAAGGAAAGGTCAGGACGAGCATGGGTTAAATACAAGAGTTTTCCTACAAGTTGACGGTATAAGGTAGCATCAACTTCAGGAGAAGTACAAGAGACTGAAAGTTTGACTCCAGACTGAAAGGGAGAAGGGGCTGGCTTACATTCTTCCATGTGGAAATGACGAAGAATATCACAAGCATACTTGGACTGGGAAAGGGAAATACCCTCCTTGGATTGCAAGACTTGAAGACCGAGAAAATAGGGTAAGTGTCCTAAGTCTGTCATTTCAAATTTCTTTTTAAGGCTGGACTTCACATGGTTTATAAGGTTGGGATCACTACCAGTAAGAATAAGATCATCAACATAAAGAACAAGGATGATAAGAGAGTTTTCCACTTTCTTGGTGTAGACAGTATTGTCAGAATAACACCTAGAAAAGCCAGATTCTAAAAGAAAGCTATCCATTTTGGCATACCAAGCCCGAGGAGCTTGCTTGAGACCATAAAGAGATTTCTTAAGTCGACATACAAGGCTGGAGTCTGTTTGGATGAAGCCAATGGGTTGTTCCATATAGATTTCTTCATGCAAGTCCCCATGCAAGAAGGCAGATTTAACATCCATCTGATGGACTTCCCATTTTAAAGAGGCAGCAAGGGAAAGAACAAGGCGGATAGAGTTCATTTTGGCAACAGGGGAGAAGGTTTCAGTGTAGTCAATGCCTTCAACCTGTGAAAATCCCTTAGCAACAAGACGAGCTTTATGTTTATCAACTTTCCCATCTGGTCCATACTTGGTTCTGTAAACCCATTTACATCTAACAAGTTTGCGTCCCTTTGGTAGAGGAACAAGATCCCATGTATCATTTGCCAACAATGAATGATATTCTTCATTCATAGCTGCTTCCAATGTGGATGGCCTGAAGCTTCTGCAAAAGTGTCAGGATCATGATTTACTGGAGCTTGAGCCAGTAAAGAAGAGGCTCTTTCAAACTGAGAACGTGTACGTCGCTGATCTGTAGGATCACGGGCAAGATCACCTGCTGCATCCCGAGTAGCACGGACCCATCTTGGAAGTTGAGGATCCTGAGAAGGTGGGGGAGGATTGTCATCCTCACTTTCATCATCTGAAGAAGAAATGTTTCAAAAGTAGAAGAGATAGGAAGAGGTGGCACATCCGCCGGACTAGGCTCGTAGGCCGATTTATTTTCATCAAATTTTACATCTCTTCTAATGATAACATTTTTGGACTTAAATGGAATAAGTCTATAACCTTTTACATCTTCAGAATATCGAACAAAAGTACATTTCTCACTCTTAGGTTCTAAAGCTTTATGCTTTTCATCTGGAATATGGGCCCATGCTTCACTTCCAAAAATACGAAAGTGACTTACATCTGGTTTAATGGAACTCCAAGCTTCTTCTGGAGTGATATTCTTTAGAACCTTAGTAGGAGTGCGATTTATTATATAATTTGCACAATTAATTGCTTCGGCCCAAAAACTAAGACTGAGTCCTTTAGATTGCAGCATACAGTTAGCCATTTCCTTTAAGGTGCGATTTTTCCTTTCAGCTACACCATTTTGTTGTGGAGTGTATGGAACAGTATGTTGCATTTGAATTCCATTTTCGGTGCAAAAGTTGATGAATGTGTTTTTAACATATTCTCCACCATTATCAGTTCTTAGCTTAAGAATTTGATGTCCAGATTGTTTTTCAACAAAGGCTTTGAAGGCCAAAAATGTGTTAAATACTTCGCTCTTGAGTTTTAAGAAGTATACCCAAGTGCGTCTGGAGAAATCATCAATGAAAGTTAAGAAATACTTGCAGCCAGAGAATGAAGCAACAGGAAGTGGACCACACAAATCACTGTGCACAAGCTGTAAAGGGGCTGAGGCGTGCCAAGAGGCACGTTTTTCAAAACTGTCCCGATGATGTTTTCCGAGTACACATCCGGAACAAACACCATCTCTGCAAGATACCATAGGAAGACCTGTCACCATATTTTCTTTACATAGATGCTGAAGGGAGCGATAGTTTAAGTGACCAAATCGCTCATGCCAAAGTTTGCTCACTTCATCATTATGAGCAACAAATACTGAGGGAAGATTTGATGACCCAAAGTTGTGAAACTTATACAACCTTGTGGAATCATCAGCAATACCAGTAGCTAGAATCTGTTTAGGATCTCTTAGATCCTTGATTACAACATCATGAGGTGAAAATTCAACAATTTTACCTTCACCTGAATGAGTTATCTGATATACAGATAGAGGGTTGCTGGATAAGGTTGGAACACATAATACATCATTAAACTGACCATTGTCTAGATGAACAGTTCCAGTCCCTACAACATTAAGAGATCTATCATCACCAACATATATATTTTTGGTGTTACAATCATGTAAAGAAGAAACATGGCTTTGTTTTTGGCCATGTGATAAGAGGCTCCAGAATCAATGAGCCACTCATGAGAATGAGAAGAAGAAGATACATTTAATGCATAACCAGACTGAGATGATTGACAACGACATGCAGAAAGTGCCATTCCTGAAGATGAAGTTGAAGTTGAAGTAGAAGAATGCTCCACATGGATGTTATGTTTCTTCATTGCGGCTTCCAAGGCTTCCATCTTCTTAAAGCATTTAGATTCTAAGTGGCCATCTCGATTACAAAAGTTACAATGTCTATCAGTCTTCTTCCATTTGTTTTTATTTGTCTTATCATTTTGCTGAAATGATCTTTCATTTTGAGACTGAGTTTGCTTAGGACCCTTGTTTGGTTTAGGACCATTCTTTTTAGGATATGACTTCTTAGGATTCTTTAAATTTGGTTGTTGCTGGGTGGCTAACACTTTCTTGGAAGAGTTTCCAAGATTAAGAAGACCAAGGTGTAAGAGTTTTTTTTTTCTCTTATTAAAGAATCACAAAAAGAGTCAAAGGAAGGGGCCTTGTAGTCTTTTCCTTGACAAATGAAAGCTTCCCTTGTAGAATGGAAGGTGGAAACAAATACAGAGTAGGCTGGTCCCAACTTAGTAAAGATGGAATAAATAAGGTTACTATCTTCTTTCTTAACCTTAACACCTTCCAAGAGATATCTAAGGGTCTTGAATTTGGACAAGAAATCTTCAATGCAAGAAAAATTATTAGGATCCAATGTAGGCAACTCATTTTCAAGTTGATGGGCTCTAATTTCATTTTTAATCCCAAAAACTTTAGTGATTTGTTCCAATGCTTCATGAGGAGTATCAAGTTCTGCAATATGGAATCTAAGATCAGGAGAAATAGACATCCCTACAAACCACGTGCTTGATCTTGTCTATTTTCCCATTTTGCAACCTTGTCTTCGTCTTTTGGTTTCTTCTCTTGGCCCGTGGCTATTCTGTAGAGACCTTTACTTCTAAGTAAATCTTCCATGTAGGATACCCATTGCAAGTAGTTAGTGCTGTCAAGAATGACTTGGCATTGAATTTCCATTTAAAAAAAACAGAAGCTAAAGATACTAAAAGTAAGTGTTCCAATGGATAGATCTTGAAAAATTAGGCTGTTTTAAAAAAAAGGGCTCTGAAAAAGGCTTCCGGATGAAGAAGTTATGGCTTTTTGAAAAAACAATTGTTGAAGTTGCCGGCAAAGTGCGCGAATGTGCGGGAACGAAAAAAAAACGCCTCCACAAAATGGAGATTTGAACCCAAGACCTCTACTCTCTTAAAATAGCGTTGAACCAATTGATCTATACAAAAAATTTGAGAGAGAGAGAGAGGGGGGGGGGCGCTTTGGATTGCGTGCTTGCCTTGAGAAACCTTTTTTTTTCCTATAAAACACAAAACACAAAACCCAACACGGACATGGAAAGAAAAATGAACCTTATGGCTCGGAGTTAGCTTTACCCAAAAAACTAAATATTTAAAAAAATTGAACCTTGTGGCTCAAAGTTAGCTTTAGCCGAAAAACTAAATATTTTTCTCAATGTTTCTGATTTTCCGAGATCACACTAAGGTGCAGGGAAAAGAGCATACGCATGGGAAAAAATCCTTCCTTTCTGTTTCTGATTTTCCCAGATCGCACAGAGTCGCAGGGCAAAGAGCATAAGCAGAAATGAA